>OY992897.1:77262859-77355359 GCA_963921405.1 Cepaea hortensis
TGTGTTGTGGCTATTACTTCTTCTTCTTCTTCTTCTTCTTCCTTCATTCGCCTAAAATTTGCTAATAACTGATATGTTGTCTCTTGTATGAATCTAAAAGTCTGTTTTAGTTCAATCAGCGGTCCACAGTGTTTATCTTCCACTGTTGTCTCTCTAGGCCAGAAGGTTCGCCTGGATATGTTGTAGTTTGGGTAATCCTGGAGTATGTGCTCTGCTGTCTGCGACGCCAATCCACATGTGCACATGGCTGAGTCACCAATCTTGAATTTTGTATACATGTGGTTGCGTAATCTATTGTGTCCTCTTCTGAGACGCAGAAGAATGACTTGTACTGGTCTATCCATAACGTGGTAGTCGTCTTGAGTAAGGTTTGGTGGCCTTCTGACTGATTTGATCATTCTTTTCTTTTGGTGGTATGTAATGGACACATCAGGTTGTTCTTCGTTTGCTCCTTCCTTAGCCAATCGATCAGCTCTGTCGTCTCCGGGTACTCCACAGTGGGATGGTATCCACTGTATGGAGATCTTACGCTGACTGCTAAGTTCAGAAAGTAGTGTCCTTAGAACTGGCAATTTCCCAGACAGGAGCGCTTCTATTACGGATTTTGCATCTGTCAATATCACCACAGGTTGTGTCCCATGACTGGTATTTTGTAACTTCTCTGTTGCTATCTTGATTGCCTCAATTTCAGCATCATAGTTATGGCAGTACTTTCCTGTTGGAACTCTGGCCGTGTCCCTAGTATTATTTGGGTATTCTATGTACACTCCCGCTCCTCCATTTCGAACAGCATTTTGTGCTGACCCATCTGTGTAGACTTGGATCCAGAGATCCTGTGGGTATTCGTCATCAGGGAAGCTGAGAGTAACTGTTCTGCGCTGTACACTGTTCTGTCCTTCCTTGTCAAATATTCCTCTCACTTTTGTCTAGAGTTGTAACGATAGTCTATGTTCATCTTTCCATGGGGTTCGCTCTGGAATAGTTGTCAGGGGGATTCCAACTATGAGAAGATCGATGGTTTCTCTGCAGAGTTGTTTGGCGTGGTGGATGAAACTACTTCTTTTCAACCGCCACATAGATAGGTTTTCAAATCTGTCTTCATAGGATGGCCTGGCAAGCTGAGGAACTTTTCTGCTTGTATTAGCGTTTTCGTATCTCTGCGTTCTCTCAGTGCTTGTGTCCTCCCCATCTTCTCCATCTCCACTACAGGGGTTGATCTCATCCCTCATGTGATGACTTGAGGAGCTTGATTTTGCACCTTGTCCAGCTCTTGTAGTGTGGTTTTTGATACTAACACCACGCAGTTGATCCTTATTCCAGGTATGGTCGTATGCTCTGTCGATAAACTTTGCTAAGTATGTTCCCAACTCAGCATATAAAGTTTCTGCCTTTCTCTAGATATGGTCATAATGGAAATTATGGTTCTTGCTCTCTTTGGTTGTCAGACGAGCATCTACTTTCATGAGCTGTCTTGATTAACCCTTTGTATCCTGAATTATTTTATCTATAACTTTGTAACCATTTTATTTTTCTAAATGGTATATTTTAATACATATACAACTAAGATATGAGTCTGGGAAAAAAAAATTTTAACAATAATATTTTACAATTTGTTTTTTGGGACTTTAAAGTACCAACAGGAACCAACACATAATTTTTTTTTTTTTTTAATTGTTTTATGAAAACATCTGCTTATGTGCATATCTATACATGGTATTCATAAAAGCAATTCTTTTTTTTCATTGCAGCACAAAAATACATTGCAAAATGAACATTTTGAATGTGGTTTGGACTGGATTTTTTTTGTAGAGCACATTTCACACCTTCCCCTTTCTTGAACAAAGGTAGGCCAGTGAGCTCCTAGGTTTTGTCCTCTGATGTCTTTAGACACAGAAAAGTTGTTCTTCCTTCTCTTCTTTGGCTGCTCTGGTGTGGTGTGGTTTCCCTGAGCGATTAGTCCCATCGCTAAGTTTCTTCGAAACTCAAGTAGTGTTGATTCATGGTGGATCTCTTTGTAAATTACAAAAGCATTGACGTATGCCATTTCAATTATTGCAAAAAACAATCTATGCCACCACTTTTTGGACTTTCTATCAGGATCATATAATGATCGGAGCATATCTGCCTTGTCCACGCCTCCCATTGAGGAATTGTAGTCCCCAACTATAGCAGGTGCTACAACGTCTTTTCTAGTCCCGTTCCGCTCTTGTCGACTCAGAGTTGTAGCTTCATTGCCATGGTAGTTTGACAAAAGGTGAACACATTTATTGTCTCTCCACTTGAAGAAGGTAATACCTTGCTCTGTAGAGCTGTAGTCAAAATCTCCCCTTTGTAACTTCTTATCCTCTTGAAGCTTAGGGAGATGCTTCCTATTGGATCTAACAGTTCCACATGCAAATATCTTGTTTGCCTTCATGTGCTCAAACAGTTCTACAGATGTAAAATAGTTATCCATCATGACCACATAGCCACATCCTCTCAAACTGTGGGTCAGTCTATCAACTATACTGCCTCCCAATCCAAATCTGGCTTTGGAATTATTTGTGTCTTGAGATTTCCCTTGATAAATTTCAAACTCATAGACATAGCCAGTCATATCGGCTCGACACCAAATTTTATAACCCCGCTTTATTGGTTTCATGGGGTTATACTGCTTCAGCGATGAACGCCCTTTGAAGAGAACCATGCTCTCATCTATGCTCTGAACTTCATTAGGTAGTCTGAGCATCTGAAAATTGCGATTCAGGTCCTGAATAAGAGGTCTAATCTTGAACAGTTTGTCACAATTGTCCTTCGGAATTGCACTATTATCATTTACATGAAGATTCGCAAGAATCTCAAAGTATCTGTCACGCTGCATAGCTTTAGGTACAATTGGAGTAGAAAAATCCATGTCGCTTGACCAGTAATGTCTCATGTGTGGTAACCTATGGTAGCCGAAAAAGAAATGCAGACCCATAAATGAAATCATTTCTCTTGTGTCAACAGGTTTCACTCTTAACTGTTTTTGTTGAATGTACAAGTTTGTTTGAAAAACTACATTTTCAATTGTGGATTATGATAGCACAGTGAGAAATATATCTGCTGCAGTCTCTTTTCCCACAAAATGCTGGAGAACTGGCCCAACCTCCTTAGAGAAAACTGGCAGACTCTTTGAGATTGGTTTCTTTCTCCAGTTCCTTTGGATTACTGAAAATGTCTCCTCATCACTGGAACTAGTATCAGAAAGTTGCACATTCTGAGATTCAGAAGAACCGGCAACAATAGGGTTGTTCTCTAGTTCCTCATCCGAGCTGCTCTCTACTGGTGTATCAATATCAGATGGGAGATCTTCTTCTAGGGCAATGACAATTTCTTCCTCAGTCAGATATTTTCGTTTACAGGCCATGACACCTAGAAAAAAAATTAAAAAATCATATAAACACACACAAATTATATGGTACTTGCTATCAAAATAAGTCAATCACATGATGATGATTAGGTTCAAAATAAGTCAATCACATGATGATGATTAGGTTCAAAATAAGTCAATCACATGGTGATGATTAGGTTCAAAATACGTCAATCACATGATGATGATTAGGTTCAAAATAAGTCTATCACATGATGATGATTAGGTTCAAAAAAATTAACTTTTCTCACATCCCTTGGTTTACCCCCGACCTGGCGGTACTTATAAGTACCATGACATATTTTAGTGCGTACAATTAAAAATAAACTATCAATTTAGAAGACACATATATCAAATGCTTACCTGTATAATACT
Organism: Cepaea hortensis; assembly: GCA_963921405.1. Classification (NCBI taxonomy): domain Eukaryota; kingdom Metazoa; phylum Mollusca; class Gastropoda; order Stylommatophora; family Helicidae; genus Cepaea; species Cepaea hortensis. Next base: position 77,266,626 of record OY992897.1, read on the forward strand.
GTAGTTGATTAAAAATCTGTAGCACCAACAAACTGTAAAATAACGATCAAATAGTAGACGTCATGCAGGCAGTGTCCAGTCCCTATTTCAAGATGGATGACTAATGAAACTCGACACAAAGAAAATGTATTGCGCATGCCCAGATCGCTTCCAAACATTCACGCCACCTACCTGGGAAACAAGCAATGTTATTTTAGATAGACCTTTAAGTACCGTCAGGATTCGTGATCAGATTGTAAAAATATAGCCATTTGAAGTGAGTGGTACTTAAAAGTACCGTCAGTAAAGAAAAGGTTAATGTGGTTTCAGTGTGGAAATGATAAGATGTCTTAATTGTAAAACAGGGGAAATGTTGATATGTCTTCATAATGTTGTATCACAAGGGAAATGATGGGTTCCAATTCCAATTCCAATTTTTAAAAAATTCCAAATTCGACCTCGCTCAACCTGCCTCTTTAGCTGTGATTATTGTTCAGGTCCGTAGCTTTTGTGGGTTTATTCACCCTAATTCTTGTCTTGTGCTCTCTTACTAGTGAGTCCTTTCTCGGGCTGGTTATGTAAGCGTTTGTATCTGTGGCGTCAGCTTGAGGAATGGTCGGCGGCTGTCTTTTGTTCCCGTCTCAGGCAATTTCTTTAGTTAGTGAAGGCTCCTGGCTCATTTGGCTTGACTGGTTGCTGTCCTTAAAAGGACTTTTTATTTATTTATTTTTTTTTTTGCCTTCTTTTTGTGTATTTTCTGTAGGAGCTTTTCGTTTTCGTTTTCCTCCTTCTGTATTTTTTCTTCTTCGAGTTTGAGCTTCTGTTGCCATTCGATTTTTTCCTCTGCGGTCAGAAATGGGACGATCTCTCCGTCATCTATATAATATTGCCACGGGTGTTCGTCATTCAAGTATAAACCTGGTTCTTCAGCGATTCGGAAGGGCATTGATTTTCCCTTGTATTTATTGTGCTTCTCTGCTGTTTCTTTCATGCGCCTTATGTATTCCTTGCACCTGAGTTCGTATTTCCTCTTTATCTCCGCGAGTTCTTCATCGGTAAATAATGGTGGTTACACGGCGTCCTCTCTGCCGTCGTCAGGGTGTTCATCTCGGTTTTCTTCGGATGTCTGGCGGGATATTGTCTTCCCTTTGGCTGTTTCGGGCGTCGTAGTTGGGCTGCAGGCTTTCGCTTGCGATTCAGGCTCGGTCTCTTGGTTTTCATCCTGCGATTTCTCTGTAATATCTTGTTCGGCTTCTGTTGTTTTGTTTCGGAATATTTCCATTTCAGCTTTCTGTAGTTCTCGCTCTGATTTAATGGGTTGTAGGATTTCTTCGTTCTCCTTCTTAATCAGTGCCATATGTTGCACTTCTTGCTTGATGTTTTGCTGAATCTCCTTCATTTCCGCAAGTAGTTTTTCGTTGTTGCTGGTTGGAGTCGGCGTCAGCAGTGCCTTGATTTGTTTCTTCAGCTTGTTTATCTGTTTTTGCAGTTGATCTCTTTCAGCTTGACATATACCCGTGGCTGTCTCGCACCACATTGTATGGTGTCTTTGTGTTGATGGCGAGCTTTAATACGTCTCTGTGTCGTTGCAAGTACGGACAGCCCAAGCATCTTGCTCCATGCTTGCCCAGGCAGTTAGCGCAATTTCTTTTGTTGTTGGGTGCTCGAAATCCGTGTCCAGCTTGGCCAGTGGACACTCCTTGAAGGCGTGATGATCGGCGAAGTACCGGCAGATTTCCGTCTTACTGCGACATGCTGCTTTGCTGTGGCCGGCCCTCTGGCATCTGGAACATTGATTGACTCTTGGAATACATCTCTCTGACTGTTGTATTTTCTTGTTTATTGATACTGTGGTCGGCATTTCGCTGCCCTCCGTCGTCACCACTGCCAAATTTGTAGGAATCTTGGAGTAGGTGAGGGAGGATCCGCTCCGCCTTCAAAATCGGATGTGAAAATTCTCTTCTCGTAGCTGCTTCAGGATTTCTTCGTCTGACAGCTCCACTTGAATCCGCTTGATAACCCATCGGACTATTTTTGAGTAGGTGTACCGGCTCTGGTGTCTTTTTCCTCCTTCTTCTCTGCTGCCTTGGGTCTTGACTGTGGTGGGCTGTCGATCTTCTCCATAGTGGTGGCTTCAGTAGTAGCTGTAGTTTCAGGTTCTTTGTTACAGCTCGCCGGCAGGCTCTCCACGTTATTCATCTTGTCGGCTCCCACGCTGCACATCTTGGAAACCGCGTGTTTCTTGGTGGTCTTGCCATGTATATATATATATATATATATATATATATATATATATATATATATATATATATATATATATATATATGTATATATACATACATATATACATATAAACCGCCGTCTTCCATGATTGTATACGTGCAAAAGCTCGGAGACAATATTCACAATCAAATTGATTACATACTGATACCAAAGAGATTCAGAAACAGTTTGGTTGGAGCAAAAACTAGACCAGCTGCAGATGGACATAGTGACCATGTGCCAGTTATAGGAAAGATGGGGGTTACGATTTAAAACCGTAAAGAATATACCAAAGAATAACAAGTTAGATCTAGCATTACTTAAGACAAACAAAGAAATTAGAAAAATGTACAATGTTGCTTTAGAGAACAGACTATTGATAAACAATAAAATAAAAAGTCGCTTAAAGTCGGCAGGGTCGAATTCATTGCACCGAGTTTTTATCCCATATGGCTCAGTCTCTTTCCGTGGCGCGGAAAGCGTCGCACAAAACATGAACTCCATAGTTCCAGCGACGACCCTCAGGTGTCTCCGAAATAAATGCACTCGTGAACCGAAGGATGCTGCCCGGAATGGAACTGATAACCTTCGGAGCCGGAGTCAGAAAGCTTGACCTCTTTGCCGCGGTGACTCCCGTTTGATGAACAATGGGACATGTTACGGGAATCAATCCAACAGACATCAAAAGAAATCATTCCATCTAACCAAGGAATTGCAAAAATGAAATGGATGACAGATGAAATTTGCAGATGATTGACGAAAGAAGAAAGAAAAAGCAAGATAAAGATGAATATAATAGAATACATAAATAAATAGGTAACACATGCAAAGTGTCTAAAGAAGTATAGCTGAATCAACAGTGCATAGAAGTTGGGACAAACTGTGGAAAAGATTCACATTTCTTGTAAAATGTTAGTTGCATATCCTTTACAGGACGTAGCAGCCAATCCCAGTAATTGTCGACTGTTCCATTGCATTCTGAAGGACCTACACAAATACCATTTCAATAAAAACCAACGTAAGGCGGTCTGCTGCCATGTCTCCACAGCTGTATTTCGAAAGCGGTATGCAGGAATACGAACTGCGTCCGTAAATCCTTCGCAACGGAGCATGAATCGCCGCGGTGCTGTACATTCCATGTATCAACAAATAAATACAATAACAGGCAGGAAAACACCAAATATCACTGAATGTATAAAATCTATGGACTAGAAATCGAATGAGACTAGGTCAGTGGATGTGTTACAAACTATGAGGGGAAGTATTCGATGGTTTCAACCGTTGCACGGGCAGTTTGGGTCCACGTCGTTTGGATTTGAATGCGGGTCGAAAATGATTCCTGAGAAGATCTGTATACTTATCACTGATGACAGTTTTCTCTCTTGGCATGTAGTGCTCTAAAATAACGTCTTGTTCATCCCAAAAAGAGAGTCAGCATAACTTTCTCTGCAGATGGCTACGGGCGAAACTTATTTTTGTTTCGTTTAGGAGGGATGGTCTTTCCTTGCTCCTTCCTTCATTTCCGTCTCGTAGTTGTGAACCCAAGCGAATTTACATCCTTATAAATGAAATCCTCGTGACACTGTAAGTATGTTGACTTTGTTGTTTCAGTTTCTAATGGGAGAACAATAAGTATGTAAGTTTCAACATTTAGAACAGGCCTGCTAGAGATGCAATAGACAGGAGTTTCTTACAACAAAGAAAACATATAAACAACAGTAAGTCAGGTATGTTGTGTTTCCAGAGTGCTGTCCAGGAGAAATACATTCAACAATGTGACAGTACTAATCTGGGTGTGCTGAGATTTTTCAGTGGCTTTATTGTCTTGTATATCCTATAATGTTTTACTTTATCCGTATATCTTCCCTAGGAGAAATAATACGAATATGATTAGTGGAACTGCGGTAAAGTTGTGGAAATGTACATCATATGGAATTTGTAGAACTGCGGTAAAGCTGTTGACATGTAAACAATATGAAATAACACAAAGTAATGCAGCTTTACAGAACACAGTTACTGAAAACATAGGACGTTTCAGATACTAGCCTTCATCAGCAAACAAATACGTGCACAAAACACAACATATAAACAAGGGGAATACACCGCAGTGACTATATTAAGACATAAGAACGGGATGAGACGATTGGACAGATGAAAAACAAATTTAAATGTGCCACGTATCTCAGAATCCCAGGATGTGATACTAACATGAATCTTGAAGTCGAAATTCTTATATAGACATCCGCGAGAATCTGTCATGTGATTGGGACATGGGTATGGGATGGTAACGTTTCCCCTTGGACCCCTTTTGCAAGGTGGAGTACCCATGTAGGGTTACGCAGGTGGTTGGTGGAGTTGAAGAGCAGCCGACAGATAGTTGTTGGTTTTGATCACAAGTTTCACGACGTTAAGCAGAGAATCTCTTTATAGAGATAAAGGCTACCATCATCGGCTAATATGGTCACTGCTAAGAAAGAAAGCAATGACAAAGCACCCTCTTTACGTATGCCCAGAAAATCAAGATTCATCAATTTATAGTCTTCAATTAGTAGTCGTTGATATGATTACATATTATTATAAGAATATTACAGCATATTTACACCAACCATATGCTACCAATCTCAAACTTGGACTGTATCCAAAGCACACTTTTGCAAAATCAACAACTGCGAGATGAGATGCCTGAGGACAGCTGCCAACTTAACAATCCGAGACCGAGTAAGAAATGCTGTTATCAGACAGACAGTGGGATCAACACCTTGTGCCACATTTATTGAAAGACAAAAGATCCACTAGTAATTGGCTGGAGAAAATCATACTTTATAATCCAAGAATTGAAATTACAAACAAGCACGTATCCCCTCCGTGGGGCTAGATTCACGAATATTCTGTTGCAGGTTAGGCTCGGTGCCTTTGTGAAATTTTGGGGCCAAGGTTGGTCATACTTCAGGAGTTCCATTTAAGCTCTTGCAGGAGGTAATTCCCTTTATCATCAGGTCTGATGAAAAGTAGACGTCCTTTCAGCTTTTCGGCTTTAACTATCCGAATCCCAAATTGAGTTCACAAAAAGGTTACACCCACCCAGTCACGAGTCTATTCCTATTCCACATTTGATGATGGTATTTAGGTTGACATGGGCCCATCAACGAGTCATTCGTTTAGGATCTAGTCCAGTGTAGGAAAATATATTGCTGAGAGTCATCCATTGGTAGCATCTGACTATGTCCAGAATTGATCTATACATACTGACATATGCCTGGGTCATTGACATTGAGATGAGTGACCTGTGTAGAGGGACTACGAGAAAAACAATCAACCCTGAGACTAATGGGGCGGGTGTGAGTGGATACCCCTAGGGTGGATGGGGCGAAAGACAGTTGAGTGTTGTGTGAAGTCAGGAGACTTGAAAGTCATTGAGAGAAGAGACCGACTGCGGGTCAGGTCGTTTAAGAGAGTGGATGTTTTGACTCCGAACGGGTCGGGAGTTGAAGGATCGAAGTGGAGGTAGGACGGATAGAGCTCCGTCCTGGATTGTGTTGTTCTCCGAGTTTGAATGCAGGCCTAAATCCCAGAGTGGGGTGGATAGTGAGTGTAGGCCTATACCCATTGCGTGGGTTGTCGTGTGTGAGGTCCAGCTGGGGCTAGTAGCTGGATACCTGTCGGGTACATTCGAGAGTAAGGAGGCCTTGAGAAGGCAGTGATGTGTGCGGATTAAGTGTGAGGAGGATATACTTATTCGGTGGATTTATATTGTGTCTGGATATATAAGGATGTTCCGTTTGTCCGTGTTCTTTCTGTATTAAAGGATTATGTGCGCCAACTCAATCTTGTTTACTGACTGATGGATGTGTATTACTGGGGTGAGTTGCATTGTGAGACAGTTAGATAGCTCAATTGACACACCAGGAGCATCGTTACCTAGACAACGACCATCGCACGCACTTATCATAAAGAAAGTCGTGTGATATCTGGGAGGCTTCGTCTGATCAAGAACAATATAGACATTGTTGCCATTCTGGTTATCTGTGAACTTGTCGTTTAGAGAGGATACTAAGATCAGAGACATTAGTCGGATGCCCAATTACAACGACAATTATGGCACAAAGAATAAACACAATTTTCAGTAGACGGTCAATGCCAAAAGTGTCCGAGAAGTAATACACAGTTCGCGAGAAGGTCACACTACAGGTAAAGTACCGGATAGTCAGCACACGTAAACAAACGAGGCGGGGCACCAGGAGGAGACACGGCACATGTCAACGGAGAGTGGGGAGTGACGGGGTTGGTCACTAGTTACAAAGAGCGGACAGACAAAAAACTGTCGTGGTTGAGACGACAGGCGCATGTGTTTATACGTCAAGAGACTGTGCTAGCGGACAGCACAGGCGAATGTCGCGTGGACAAAAATGTGTTTGCGACAAGAGCGAGTCAGCATAATGGGACAGTAATCGCTGTCGGTGATAAAGACAGGATTGAAAATTCAAAGATATTGACAGGTGTGTGTGTGCTGATGCGGCGCACGGTGTGGTCACGAGTCGACAGGTGAAGAATTTCACCACAGCTAAGACGACGGGGGAGGACGGTGGAAATTGTGAGTTTCCATGGACAAATCGGGTCAGCGCAGTTTACGAGGACAGCTGACCAAAGGGGTAGTAACGGTACCCCTATCACAGCTGGGTGGGACAGGACAGGTGTCTTTGTGGATAACGGGAACAGTTTTCGGTCAGTTTACAGTGTGTATTATTGTGACAAAGATTACTGAAATTGACCTGCGGGTCAAGGTTGGGGACAGTGGAAAGTTACTGAGATTTTCCAGAGGAGAACTGGATAAACAAGTTGTTTATGAACGAATCCAGACTTTATGTTCCGTCTTTGTGAATCCCTTTGTAATCATTACTCTGTTATGAGCAAACACTTTTTTTTTCAACGTACGATAAGGTTTCATCACCGCACGCTTGGTTGCATACAGTTGCCAAAAAGAACCGACTGTTCAGAGTTAAAGTGTTGGACATTTGCTGTCATTTTCTTTTATGTTGAACTTTGTCTTTCTGCGTGAATCTATCACATAATTGATACAACTACATACCATCTCCGCTACGAAGGTATATAAACGTTTGGATTATTACTTTGTTGTCATCAGTCCAGGGAAACTAACAACATATCGAAAGAACACTTTGGATAATCACTATCATCTTCAACTTTTGTTGACAGTTGGAACTTGTGATCACCACGGGAAATTCAGTGACCACTCGACAAAACAGCAAGTCGTTTGAAATCTAGCGTTGTAGACATTTCGAAAAATTTAACACAGATATGTCCAGCCGATTGTGTGAAATTATTAAAAATAAGAACTTTTGGCGACGGATTAAGAAGCACATATTTGTCGGCTAACCATCTGCACATTTTGGTTGCTCTCACCGTTTTAACTGTTGTTATCGTTTGTCTACTTATATATATATATATATATATATATATGGATATTTTATTACATGTAGTTGTTGCATAGGCACTTTTTGCGATCTCTATCTACATTAGGATAGGCCTTGCAAAACGTGGTTTTTTTCTGGTGCTTACGATATTTTTGTATGGAAAACGCTAATGAGTTAGCGTATCGTGCAGTGGCATTGGAGTCCTAACCAATATCTAGAGCCGAGTTGTCTGACGTCAGATTTGTGTATATTTTGATGCTATAATTTTATTTTATTTTTTCTCTCTTTCTGTCAAACTGTCATTTACTGCCAATATAGTACCTTGCGGTGTATGGCAGAGGGGTCTTTGAGCCTGAGGAATAAAGGCCGCCTGGCTAGTGCAGTCGCCGCGAACTGTGCAGGTTAGGATTTTCTTTTTGCCCCCGACAGAAAAAAATCCGACACCTTACCGAGGGATCGAACCCGGGCCTCCCGAATGAGAGTCGGGCGTTCTAGCCTCTCGGCCAGCCGCTTCTCTCTTTCTTTTCGTTATATTTACATATGATATTTGTTGTGTTCGGATATATGTGATTATTGTGATCTTTCGTCATTTCTACTGTCTAGTGGTCGGTGTCCGGTTACATATTATTACGCGCACTGTGGACGTTTTACACAAGCTTGTGGTTGTTACTGTGGTTTATTTCTTTGTGATCACCGTCTCCGTGTACTTGGCTTGTGAGTCTAACGTTTTATAGACAACACTTGCTGTTATCATTCATTAGTTTTGTATATGTATATATATGTATGTTTAAATATATTTCCATAATTTTTTACAGCTATTGCAGATATATGTGAGGGATTATAGGTAACCCCCCCCCCCTCAGTACCTAGTGCGTGAAGAGTGACTGTGTGAGTACAGAGTGCTATTTTAGCACTACGAATTTTCGTACACAGTGAGTGGTGGTGTACTTTACTTAGGGAAGACACACAAAGACTCGCAGCAGAGTCTTTACATTTATAGTTGGCTGACAGACAGCAACGTGTCCACAAGTACAAGATGCCTACTTTAATGGAATATATTGAAGCGGGTGAAAGGTTAGGCCTGAAGGGTAAAGAGTTACAGGAGTATGCAGAAGCAAAAGAACAAAAACAGACGGAAAGGAGGAGAGGCATAATGAACGCGAGGCAAAACGTCTGCAGGAAGAAAAGGTAGCTGAAGCCAAACGTCTGCAGGAAGATAAAGTAGCTGAAGCCAAGTGCCTACAGGAAGAGAGGGAGACACAAATGGAACTTGAAAAGTTAAAACAAACAAATGCGGTGGAAATCGAGAAAGAGAAGATTAAGATGGAAGCGGAAATTGCACTCAGAAAACTAGAACTATCTTCGAAGGGTCAAAGTGAGGAAAGCAGAAGACCTTCGCAGTCGTCACAGAGATTAAAACTGCCATATTTTACAGACCGGGACCATCTTGAATCTTATTTGGGAAGATTCGAAGCATCAGCGAAAGTGTTAGGTATTCCAGAGGGAGAGTATGCGATGCGACTTGGCGAGTTTCTTACGGGTAAGGCCCTAGATACAATGTTTAATTTACATGTGGAAGAAAGAAACAACTACACTATTTTGCGTCAACGTTTGCTTACAAAGTTCCAACTAACTGAGCATGGGTATAGAACAAAGTTTAGACACTTAGGACCAGAGACAAATCAAGATTTCACAGATTTTGTTAACACAGTAAAGAACACATTTAACAAATGGATGGAGCTTGCAGAAGTAGGGAAAGATTTTAATAAATTAGTGGATTTAATGTTAAGAGACAAGGTAGTATCTGCATGCAATACAAACTTAGTAGCTTTCTTTGAGGAACGTAAGCCAAAGGACATAGACACAATGTCACAGTTAGGGCAAAACAACATGACTGCACATCCAAACAGTTCTATTGGTAGACTAATGAGTGAGGAAATAGTCTGTGAAGCGTACACTAAATAGGACCAGAATCCAGTTATTAGACCAAGATCGAAAAGTATGGATTCAGCACAGAAGTATGAACAACAAGAGTCTCAAGATAATGGTTTCCGTGGCAACCATTTTGGCAGAGCAGGACGGTACCCATACAAAAGGGGACATTTCCAGAGGCGTCCAAATAGTTATGCCGGATGCTGAAATTGTGGGAGCTGGAGACACAAAATGTCAGAGTGTGATGCACAACCATCAGATGGACCAACGAACAACAGTAAAAGGGAGATCACTTGTTTCAAATGTGGAAGGAAGGGCATGTCAGCTATCATTGTACGATGAGGGAAACGGAGCATTCTAATGCAGCACAAGTTATTGAGACTATCAACAATGAAGATTGTAGTGGGTGCAAACCTCTTTTTGAAAAAGACGGTCAACCAGTCTTAGTGTGTGGTCATACAGTGAAAGCAGGATCAGCAGTCCATGCAGGTGGGAGCATGAAGATGCACCATGGTTTCGTTAATGATAGGCAAGCATTAACAATTAGAGATTCCGGGTGTACGTCTATCGGAGTTAGAAAAAGTTTAGTGAACCCCTCGGATTATACAGGGGAAAAGATTAGATGCATAACATTCAACGGCACAGTAGAATTCTACCCATTAGCCGTGATAGCAGTAAAAACACCATATATCACAGGAAGAGAGGTAGCGTGTGTTTTGGACTCACCAGTGGCTGATCTCATCATAGGAAATGTTATAGGAGTTATAGATTGTACACAAGAAGAAGTAGTTTATTGGGACCAGAAACATAGTTTACGTAGTAGCGAGGTAGGTACCAAAAGAAAACCTAAATTAGAGAGTATAGCTGAACAAGAAGAGGCACCTGAAGTAGACACAGGAACTCAGGGCAAGGATAGTACAGCTGAGCAGGTGAGAATGGATCTCAAATATAGCTGTAGGGAATCCCAGAGACAAGATAATACGACAGACAAATGTTTCCAAGGGTGTGGTAAAGTCAGACATAGGCAATCTAAGAAGGGTAGATGGTGCTTCGAAAGGAAGAATAATGTTCTCACTCGCAGGTTTTCAGATGGCGGAACTGCATGTGGGCAAGTAGTATTACCCTTAGCATATAGAGACCGATATACTAGAACAGCTCAGGATAGGGCATGTGCAGGGCACATAGGAGTAAGGCGGAAGCAGCATAGAGCAGGATGCCAGGTATATTGGCCAGGATTTAATAAAGAGGTCAGACTAAACAGAGACTCCAGTGTAACAGTACAATATGCAGATAGCAATGTTAACGCAGTTCAAAAGAGTGTTAACGACATCACTGAACCAGGATTAGCAAACAAATGTGTTAAAGATATAGGAAACATGAGGCATGGGTATATGAAGGGTAGACACAGCATCGACAGGAATCATAGGTGGAGGTTTGAGGCAAGAAAAGAACCACCTGATATAGGGTCGGTACACAAATAGATTGTCTTTTTGAGGATGGTAAGAGACATTGGTTGTTGCCTGCAGTGTCCTCCTTCTTAACTCCCAGCGTTCTTGAAGATGAAATCTATTTCACAGTAAACTGCAACTTTCATAACTGCAACCAGCGTACACGTTTTCAAGCGCAGAACCTTCTCAACTTGACCATCTTTGACTCACGTCCCAGCTCAGACTGACAATCAAGCGCCCTGCCTTTCCGCTTTTACCTGGACGCCGTCACGTGACGCATTAGCTCCGCCCACCAATTCTATCCGCGTTTGCCGTGTTTCTGAACTGTGTCAAGAGTTTCTACTCTTGCTGTGTGTCGCGTAATGCAATTCATGGCATGTCTCTCCTTTGTCTTCACTGACCAAAATGGCTACTCAAACCTGTGTTTAATACTAGTCCCGGTCTAGGCCAGGTTTGGCCATGTCGTTAGAATGCAACACTATCAACTACCATCACTGGCCTTACATCAAAGATCATCTGCGACGAGATCACGAGGACGTCCAAGAAGAAAATGGATTGAAGACATCAAAGACATTGTAAAATCACACGGAATGACACTATCCAGTGTCGCACACCGGGCACTGGAACGCAAATTATTCCTCCCCACAACTCTATAGTCCTTCAGGACTGAAAGAGGCCTACCACTACTACTACTAAACCTTGATGAACCTTGATCTTTCCTGAACCAATAAATCCGTACCCTACATGTCCGATACATGCAGTCACCGTTAATTCAATATATCGTAACCTTACTATACAACACGTGTTAAAACATGCACTTATGTAGCCCACGTATAGACACAGCAGGACCTTATCATCAATACAGTACTGACTGGGCTGGCGGATACTGGCCAGAACATGATGTTAACCTGACTACACAACCTGGAAGTGAGGCCTGGTCACGCAGGTCAATGATGTCTCCGAGGTCAAGACATGAGATAACATGACAACCCCTCATGGAAACGGTGAGATGAAGTACTGTCAGATGGATGGAGGTCAAGACATGAGATACCATTACAACCCCTCATGGAAACAGTGAGAAGAAGTACTGTCACATGGCTGCAGCTTCTGAAGACTGAATACTGAAGGGAATGCCCATTGTGCAGTTAATCGCTCGAAACAACATGACATAGAACACCATATCATCTATATATATAAAAGAGAATCTCCTTCTGTCTGTATGTCCTTTATGCGTTCGCGAACGGTCCATCAAATCGAGATGAAATGTTCTACACGTCTTCTAATCATTCCCGTGCTGCCAACTGTCATAGTTTTTTTAGTGTACAAACATATTTTCTTATTATTATTTAATATTTAATTTACATTATAATGTATATATAGCGAGGGGACATAACTTCTTATAGAATTGCTATATATGTAAAATTGTTGCATATTTCTCAAATAGGTGGACCTTTTCGCTGCAGTAATCTACCGGCATATGCGTTATAATCCTCCTCCCCCTCCACCTCCTCATCTCCCCTACTCCTCCTACCCTCCTCCTCCCCCTCTTCCTCCTCCTCCTCCATCCTCCTCCTCCTCCCTCTTCCTCCTCCTCCTCCCTCCTCTCTCATCCTCGCTCTCCTCCTTCCTCCTCCTCCTCCTCCCTCTTCCTCCTCCTCCTCCTAATCCCTCCTCCTCCGCCGCCTCCTCCTCTCTCCTCCCCTCCCCCTCCTCCTTTTCTTCCCCCTCATCCCTCCTCCTCCTCCCTCTTCCTCTCTACTCCTCCTCCCACCTCCTCCTCCCTTCTCCCCCTCCTCCAACCACTCCTCCTCCTCTCTCCTCCTCCCTCCTCCTCCTTCCTCCTCCTCTCTCCTCCTCCTTCCTCCTCCTCCTTCCTCTACCTCCTCCCTCCTCCTCCCTCCTCCCTTCTCCTCCTTCCTCCTTCTCCCTCCACCTCATCTCTCCTCCTCCTCTCTCCTCCCTCCTCCTCCCTCTCCCTCCTCCTCCCCCTCCTCTTCCCTCCTCCTCCCTTCTACTCCTCCCTCCTTCTCCCTCCTCCTCCCTCTTTCTCCCTCCTCCTCCCTCTTTCTCCTCCTCTTTCTCCCTCCTTCTCACTACTCCTCCATCCTCCTCCCCACTCCTCCTCCCTTCTCTTACCTCCTCGCTCTTCCTCCTCCTCCCTCCTCCTCCTTCTCCTCCTTCATCCTCCTCCCTCTTCCTCCTCCTCCCTCCTCCTACCTCCTCCTCCCTCTCCCTCCTCCCTCCTCCTCCTAATCCCTCCTTTTCCCTCCTCCTCCTCCCTCCTCCTCCCTCCTGCTCCCTCCTCCTCCTCCCTCCGCCGAATATGAATTAAATGATATGCTCCCACCAGGGACTGGGCGAAGCCGGGCCGGGTCGTCTTTTTTTGGTACGGGAACGGGAGCAGGTGCCGAATATGAATTAAATAAGACGCTCCATTTACCCAAGTTAATTGTTGGGGGAAGATGTAAAGATCTCTCAAGTGCTCTTTCTAATAATAGATAGACAGACAGACAGACAGTAGATAGTCGGGAACGGGAACGGGAGCTTACATGACTACTTATATGAATTAAATGAGATGCTCCCCACCAGGGACTGGCAAAGCCGGGCCGGGTCAGACAGACAGACAGACAGACAGACAGACAGACAGACAGACAGACAGACAGACAGACAGACAGACAGACAGACAGACAGACAGACAGACAGTCGGGAACGGGAACTTATATGACTACTTTTATGAATTAAATGAGATGCTCACCATCTGGGTCTGGGCGAGCCGGGCCGGGTCAGACAGACAGACAGACAGACAGACAGACAGACAGGCAGACAGACAGACAGACAGACAGACAGACAGACAGATAGATAGTCGGGAATGGGAACGGGAGCTTATATGACTACTTATATGAATTAAATGAGATGCTCCCCACCAGGGTCTGGGCGAAGCCGGGCCGGGTCAGCTAGTAATATATAAATTCTTCCTGAGAGCCAGTGTGTCTTCAGAAAAGAACGAGGAACTGTTGACATGATTTTTGCTGCAAGGCAGCTGCAAGAGAAATGTCAGGACCAGAATTCATCAGAGAAGGACTATGGAAGATTATGGCGAAATATGGCTGTCCACAAAAGTTTGTCCAAATAGTGCGACTATTTCACGATGGTATGCAGGCAAGAGTACAGGAAAATGGTGAACTGTATGAGCTCTTTCTGTCACCAACACTATTCAGCCTCATGTTTTCAGCTATGCTAACGATTGCCTTCGAGAACAATGACATTGGAATAGACATCAACTACCGCATGGATGGAAAGTTATTCAATCTCAGAAGACTGAAAGCCAAAACAAAAATTAACAGCGACACCGTCAGAGAGCTCTTGTTTGCTGATGATTGCGCTCTATATGCCAACTCAGAGGCAGACATGCAACACAATGTTTCAGCTTTCTCATATGCCTGTGCCAACTATGGGCTCAATATCAACTTGGATGGAAGTGAATGGTCATAGACTAAGTGTTGTGGACAATTTCTCCTATCTTGGCAGAACTGTGTTACAAGCTGCCACAATTGATGACGAAGCAAATGCAAGAATCTCCAAAGACAGCGGGGCCTTTGGCAGACTGTACAAGAATGAATGGGACAGAAATGGAATAAGCCTGCAAACAAAGCTGAAAGTCTACAAAACAGTTGTATTATCCACACTGCTATATGTTTGTGAAACCTGGAACAGTTTATCAGGGACACGCTAGGAAATTAAACCACTTCCACACAGTCTGCATTAGGAAGCCATTGAAGATTAAATGGTAAGACAGGATCCCAGACACTGAAGTTCTAGAAAGAGCGTCCATGCCCAGTATCCACACACTACTAATGAAAAATCAGATTCGCTGGGCTGGTCACCTAACTCGTATGCCAGATCGCAGGCTCCCTAAACACATTTTTTTTTACGGCGAGCTACGTTGTGGTAAACGCTCCCAAGGCGGCCAGAGGAAACGCTTTAAAGACACTCTGAAAATCTCACTGAAAGCTTTCATCCTGACACCTGGGAGACTACTGCAAAAGACCGTAATTCGTGGCGTACATTATTACATAAGGGTGCAGTCACTTGTGAAGCAACCAGTGTAGTATATTAAAACGTCCTTACTCTTTCCTAGCATTGACGCCCTTAAAAATATCACATGCCCTAGGGATTACTGTTTAAATACCTTATATTGGGGGAAAGAAAACAGTGATAAGACTGACCGTAGCACAGTCAAATTTGTGTTGGCATTAGTGTAAAATTTAGGCCTCGAGATTGAGCAAAATACCTGGCCAAGACTGGGGCTAGTTTTAAACAAAGGTTTGAGTAGCCATTTTAATCAGTGAAGACAAAGAAGAGACTTTAAGCCTCCCCTGCGGGGGATGGCCGTTTAGCCCTAAAAACATCATTCTCTGCAGCAATTGGTATGTTAAATCTACATTGATACGTATTTATGTATTTTAATAAGTTACATATACCATTGTGTTAATTAAGAATTGGTTAAAATGAAAAATCAACAATTCTTGTAAACTAGAGTCTGATTGGTTTTTACTACTAAGGGCCATGTTTGTGCACCCTGTCAAATTCTTCCTATGCTTTGACAATTTCAAATCCCTAGGTTAAAACCTCTTATATGCATTGTGAACCTATATCTCACTATCAATGCTTATAACCTGTAAATATTATGTGTACTGTAGAGTATTTAACTCATTTCAGAAGCCATTTCAGATATTTTTATCCATGATGAAGCATACTATTGATCACGCATATTATGGACTCTAGTTCATTGGATAAATTGCATTGACACCTGCTAATCTGTAACTCGAACTATCGTGCCGAATTTTGGTACAATCTTCTTGTTAACATATTAGTAATCCACACAATATGTTTGGTGGACAATGAATAATTTGATAAAATATGCTAGGAAATTGCAATGCAGGAGAATATAATCCCATAAAAGAAAGACAACGCATGATATAATCAAATGGTCTGGAAGGACAGGTCTTCAGCCACACCGCATCATGGGTGATGGACAACTGGAATAATAATATATGTTCCGAACACTTATCAGGCTGCATAAATCATTTCTAAAATATAAGAAATTTTCTTAAATATAGCAGAAATTTGTAAAATATATCACGGCGTTCACTAACCCCATGCTGCTGTAAGCGGTGGGGGGAAAGAATAATCTAGTTTATGGATTAACAAAGGAGATAATCCAAAAACATTGGCTCCTGCATTATTATTATTATTATTATTATTATTATTATTATTATTATTATTATTATTATTATTATTGTTATTATCATTTACTTAATATCAGAGAAATGTACATGTTTGTTTTTCTCTGTTATGAGAATTATATTCTGTCCTGATTGTTACTCTTTACTGTGGGAAATACACATTGTAATGTCACTCCTGTGGAAACATGAGATGATGTATGAAACCTTGGGTATGTCAGTACACAAGAAAATAATGTTGAATAGCTTTGGCCTAAAGTTTACAGCTGTAGAACGGAAATGGGAAATTATGAGACCAATGACCTATGGCTCAGAAATCCTTGTCAGGTTATGCCAGATACAACATCAATATTGATTGAATGATCAGGAACTCTTAGATCCATCAAATATTCACCGGTAACAGCATCAGAATAGAATATGGAGTGGAAAGATACCTTACTCACAAGAAGAGCTAGAATAGCTCAACACCAGGCGACGAGTGACAATGGAACGTTGAAACACACTCCTTTCTCCTTCTCTTTATTTTGTTTGTATTTGTGTTGTAAACATGTAACCTACCACAGTAGATTAATGCCTGTGTTGTATTCTTTGTCATCTATTTCTATAGACAGTAGCGAGTTGTGGTTTTGGACATTTCACCAACCCGGAAACTGCGTCAACAGCTGAAAGAGGTGATAAATGGCAACCTGTCCTAACCATAGTCTGGATCTAGAAAAACATCAACGTTGACTGCTACGCTTATTCGCTGCCTAGTCAGCGAAAGCCCTGTTGAAGAGAGACACTGAGCGAATGATAGTCCTACTTCTGTCAGGATATCCAGGATGGATCTCTGTATTTAATTCTCCATCAATATAAATGGATATTCAAAATACACCGACAACAGAGTATCGTCTACTTTTACGTCTGGGAGATACCGCCTGATACGCCATCAATCCGTGAGGTAAACGAAACCATGGGACATTCCCAGTTTCCTATTCAGCATTGAATAATCCTTCAATCAGTCATACAGCGGCAGACTCAACACCAAGTTCAAGATACGAACACCACCTCAAAGAATTTGGGAAGACATTGAACTACACCAAGATAACTAAATATTCACATCAGGTCATAGACCTGAAGACCAACTGAAATATACCTCGATAACAGCAAGTTCAACACCTGAATGCCAATCCAAAGACACCGAATGAAGCTAATGGAGAAATTATGTATTCACATGCAGCAGAAAAATCACTGGACTGTTTGCGATTCTGTTTGTGTACTGGAATTATTTATCTTCTGATTCATGTATGTATAGATCAATTGTGGACAAAGTCAGATGCTACCAATGGATGACTCTCAGCTATATATTTTCCTACACTGGACTAGATCCTAAACGAATGACTCGTTGATGGTCCCATGTCAACCTAAATACCATCATCAAATGTGGAATAGGAATAGACTCATGACTGGGTGGGTGTAACCTTTTTGTGAACTCAATTTGGGATTCGGATAGTTAAAGCCGAAAAGCTGAAAGGACGTCTACTTTTCATCAGACCTGATGATAAAGGGAATTACCTCCTGCAAGAGCTTAAATGGAACTCCTGAAGTATGACCAACCAAAATTTCACAAAGGCACCGAGCCTAACTTGCAACAGAATATTCGTGAATCTAGCCCCACGGGGAAGATACGTGCTTTGTTTGTAATTTCAATCGTTGGATTATGAAGTATGATTTTCACCAGCCAATTACCAGTGGATATACATATTAGGAACACAACTGAGTGCATTTATTTCGGTACCCAGATAATGGGAATAGAATCTAATATACATTGGAGATGAACACTGAACCGCACAACTGGAGAGTAAAGGACAGTAAACCACAAATTAATTAGTTTAGTATCATGTAATGAATGTAGTGTTTGATTTTGTTGAGCACCTGCCAATGTTTTTTCATCATTAAGGGTCAATGGTGTTGGAAACCAACTGTTATGTATTGGTGGTTTTTGATGATGTTGAATTTTGGGGGAACAGGGGATGGCACTTTTAATGTATTCATGATATGCCATATTTCATCCCATGCCTGTTCCAGTATTTCAGTATGATCAATATATGTTTGTGATTGTAGACTGCTGTCATATTTCAAAGGAGTGTATACATATGCCAAGTTAGACATATTCAAGAAGCTCGCAGTGGTCAATACATGTGTCTATATGTCTTACTAGAGATCTTGATTTAATACCAGAACTGTTTGTCCAAAAATTGTTGATGTGTACATCAATTAAATGTTGATGTTTATTCAACAGTGGTTGTTTTATATGTTGTGAACAATCAATGTCCTCTAGCACTGTATAAACTTTAGAGGGTGATGAAGTGGGAGGGAAAACCTACACACAGATACCATTGTTTCAAGGACTGAAGTATTTTTCTCCTTGTATTTGTGGTAAATTTCCCTGATCAACTTGCATTCTAAAAGTGACCAGAGAGTCAACTAAATCCCCTAGACAAACTTAACAAAATATTCTCATAAATTAAAATCCACATCCCACAACCAGGACTGCAAGAGCTGAGAAGAAAGACTAGACAGAAAAACCACTGCAGGAGATCTTCCAGGAACGCCAAGCATTCTTTGCCCACATTGTCAAAGAACATTTCGAGCCAAAATAGGCCTTATCAGCCATCTTAGAACTCACGGCTCCATACTTTCAACCCCACTGGATGAAATGAATGGTCATCATCATTCTTGATGGACAAACAACAACAACACATACAGACGGTAATTTAGTCACAATGTCAGCGATTAAAATATTATTTTTTGTCAGCGTGTCTCTGGACTTCATCTGTCCGTCTACAGTCTACGTGTCTTTTCGTCATCCAGTCCTGTCACAGAGTGTGTTCAGATGTCGTAAGACAGTCAGAATCGCATCGTGCCCTACTCTTGTTTCTCCTCAACAGAATCACCAACAGAAATGCAGCGTCTGTGTGTCCTGTTGATGATGGGTGCCTGTCTTGTCTCGTCTGCCTCAGATGATATTGCTGTGACAGTTCGGACAGATTTTTTCCAGATAAGTCTCACCAGCAGTGAACTAACAAAGTAAGTAAAATGCTAAAGAGCTCCTTTTCTTACCATGTTTGGCATAGTATATCATAATACGACATATCAGTCGGTCGTGGATGGGCGATGTGGTCAGTATGAAGCAGCATTTCACAAGATGAACATTGGTGTCTGCAATTTATCTTTGTCAATCGAGTTGAGGAAAAGAGTTCCTAAGAGCTATATTGTGTCAATCCTTATGTATGAAAACGAAACATGGACAATTTGCAGATAAGTGAGGAATTATGTGGGAGCTACGAAGTTGCGGCTGTATTCTTGTGCCGACCCAATCCACGTTAAATGATAACAGGAGTCCAGTATGTCATGATTACATTACACTCCTGGAACTGGCTAATTGACACGACAATTACCAAATTACATTTCAGTGAATCCAGTGGATGAGACTACATGTTCAGATCAAGTAAATCATACGGCGTGTATTCCATTTCAGCAGTGTAGGTATCGTTTGGTAATCTGTGTGTTAACTTGTGGTTGCATTTCCAGTCATAAATCGACATGAAGAATGAACTTAGCATTACTATTGCAAAAATATCTACAATTAATCCTAAATATGGACGTCGAAACTGAAGTTTTAGAGCGCGCCACATAGATTTTAAAAGATAAAAGTCGCTATCAACCCCAGCATTTTTGGCTGTTTGTGATATTCAAGGCAAGTTTACATTCAATAATTTGCCATTCCTTTCTGAACGATCGACGCTGATACCATTATATGCAAATCAACGCAAGGCGTTGAATCTCCAAATCTCCTGCATCTGTGCTTTGAACGCAGTATACTGGATTTCGAATAACAGGAAAGGGAAAATAAATCAAGCAATTTGAAGCATAATCAATCAATAAATCAGGTTTTGTCTCCACATTCAGTGTTGTCGTAGGTAGTCATTAGTTATTCGTGGTTCCATCCTTACGAAAAACGATCTCCCGATAATGCTCTGTTCCTGCGCCAGTGAATATCACGCATAATGCTCCTCACTGTCTCATGTCAAAAGTGGAAGAGACAGCACAACAGTAAGCAAAGGCATACACGCATAACGCCGCTGCCAGAATGTCAACACAACAGTCCGCCACTAAAGTTGCAATTCATCGTCGATAGAAGCGGCAGTCACAAAAAAAACCAGTAGTTGCACACTCTTTGTAAAGGATATGCAACTAACATTTTAATAAAGTGTGTGCAACTACTGGTTTTTTGGGCAGAGGTGTGTCAAAGCGTAAGCACAGACAAGTCACTGAAATTGTTCTGGCGACTACATAAAAGCATGAGAGGTGTAGTCAAGAATAAGAGCATTTCTGACTTCCAAGGTTCTGACCTCATCTGGCAGAGGACTGACGAGGACAAGGGCAAAGCCCTCTTTGAACGCTATCTAGAGCAGAGCAACCAGACAGACATGGGAGGCCGAAATCTGGCCAAGGAGGTCACCTCAGACAGGTGCAAGGCCCAGAACACAGTGACAGTGAAAGAAATCAAGGCTGTGCTTCGACGATAAAAAAACAGAGCTCCAGGGCCTGATGGCATAAGATACGACGACATCAATAGGTGTACCGACAACGACCTAGAGAAACTAGCAGACATGTACAACAACATTATAGGGAGTGCTAGCATCAAGGAGGAGTGGTTACACAGCTATCTGATTCCCTTTCCGAAGCCTGACAAAGACCACACAAAAATTCAGGGATATCGAATTATAATCATGCAGAATACAATAGGCAAGCTGCTGGAGAAGGTAATTGCCAGGAAAATATCAAGCCAGCTAGAGAGGCAAGGTGTTTTCCCACCTACCCTGGGTGGGTACCGTTCAAAAAGAGAAACCTGGACCAATGCAGCAGTTTTTGCCCATGATGTCTATGAAGGTTTCCACTCAGGCATTGAAACCTTTGCTGCAGCGATTGATCTTGAGGACGAGTACAACAGAGTACCATTGGATTTTTTAATGCTTCAGCTTCTTGAGCTAAACGTAAGTCCATTCCTCCTTAGTTGGATCGCTGCAGCCCTCTTACAACGGAAAGTAGTTTTTAGATGTGGCAGTTGGACTTCGGAACCAACAACAATATATCCTGGCCTACCACAGGGATCGTCATTATCTCCGGTACTGTTCAACGCCTCCACAGTGAGAATCACCAGGGAGCAGATCACTGTACCTGGCAGGACATTGTCATATGCCGATGATGTTTTAGTGTAAGGGTAAGGATAGAGAGCAGGTTGCTGTGGAACTACAAACAGAACTCAATCGCATAAGTACTTGGTGTGATGAAGCTGGGGCAATGGTCAACCCAACAAAGGCAACAGTGACTTGGTTCTCGTTGAATAATCATATTGTCAACACTCCAACACCAACTGTAATGCTGTGTTCAGAGACGGTGGAAAGAACGCAGGCAATGAATTACCTGGGGATACGGTTTGATCGAAGCCTTGCTTATAATGAGCACATAGACCAGATGATAACAAAGGCCAAGCGGGGTTTGGCTGCGATGCGATTGATGGTGGCAGCAAACTGTGAGCAGCGCCATCTATGTCTTCTGTACGAGGGACTGGTCATGTCTGTTTTTGAGTATGCAATGGCAATTCTGACTCTCAGCCGTAAACAGATAGAACGGATGGAAAGGATACAAAATGAAGCTATGCGCATTATTCTTGGATGTTCAAGAGATACAGCATGCAGGGCGATGCGCTACCTTCTTGATTTTCCAACCATTGAAGAGAGAATACAAGTTTGCAGAGCACGCGCCTACCTCAGAGTTAACGCAAACACACATCATCGACTGCATAGTGGAATTATGAAGGTGAAGGGCAGCAGGTTAAAAAGAGGACGGTCGTGGATGGGGCAAGCCGAAGGCATTCTTCGAAAGGTGTGTTTACTTGAGGACTTAGAACCTGGCGAGGAGTGGGTACAAGTGCCAAAAGATTTCTGCACATCCTTTTCAGTTTGCACCCAACTAGACAGAAAATGCAGACAAGAAGATCCGGCTGCCGTGGAGGCTGAAGTACAAGCGTTGATTTTTGAGAATTCGCTAGACGGTGATGCTGTCATCTACACAGATGGGTCGGTCGTCCGACATGTGAGAAGCTCATGGGCCTTTACGGCTCGGGCCGGAGGGAGAATTGTGAAGGAGGACTCTGGTGCTTTCACTGAAACCACAAGTAGCCTGACCATGGAAGTCATGGCAGTAAGTAAAGCAATAACATGGCTCGAGACACAGACATTCACTAGGGCATGTTTCCTTAGCGACTCAATGAACATGATCAAGAGGATAGAGGAGGGGTCGATCCGAAGAGAATGTTTGCTGCCTCTGGAGCGGTATCGGCTGGCAAAGATTAGTTTCATCTTTATGCCAGGGCATGCGGGAGTACAAGGAAACGAGCGGGCTGACAAGCTCGCAGGTAAGGCTACGGTGGAGGGCGGACGCGCCATGGACCAGGCTGACATTCTGAATGCTCTACGAGAAGTAAGAGTTTTGCGTGAACCAAGTGATGACTGTGAATCTACAACCATGGTCAGACTGCGAGAACAGCAAATTAAAAGATGTGTGGCCAAACAAGAACACTACTCAAGAAGCCAAAGAAGATTGATAAACCAACACAGAACTGGTGTCGTTAGCCGCTACACGCTGAGGGATTTGCTGAGAAGGGGATCCCAGCACTTATGGGCTGAATGGTTCGATGTGCAATGAGGATGATCTTTCGACTAACTGACTGACTTTGTACATCCACATTTCCAGGCCCAAAATTGGATTTTCTAGTTTCTCCATCGTTGTCTAAGTGTCTACACAGCACAGTAATGTTAGAAAGGAAACAATTCACAATACCACACACACACACACACCCACCCACCCACCCACGCACGACACACACCCACCCACCCACGCACGACACACACCCACCCATCCACCCACGCACGCGCGCGCGCACACACACACACACACATATATATATATATATATATATATATATATATATATATATATATATATATATATATATATATATATATATATGTAACCATTGGCGCCTTGCCGTCTTGACAGACGATAGTTTGTGCTTTAAAAAGGCATAATAACTTTTACCTATGGCGGTAACGAATGTGACTGATAAGGCCAATTTGCGCTGTAAATGTCCGTTCACAGTGGGTGCATGTGAACACGTGGTCATTTCCACCATCATGCACCATCTTACGTCTCACACGCTCGGTGTGTGACTTATCTGCAATAATTTTCTCCATGGTCTTTATTCCATTTCTGATGTTTGCCCTCCATGCAACATGTTCAGCGGCGACTTGCTTCCAATGTGCGCTATCAATGCCTGTAACAATCATGTCCCGCTTACACACATCTTTGTATCGTAGTAGAAGCCGACCCTGAGATCTCTTACCCATCTGTAATTCACCAAAAAAGATGTCCTTTGGTATACTACCATCATCCATCCTCCTAAGATGTCCTATCCATCTAAGTCTACGAAGACTAAGCATGGAATAAACCGTCACACAACCTGATCTTTCCAATACTTCAGTATTTGTGATTTTGTCTTGCCACTTAATACCAAGAATTCTTTGCAGACACCGCATATGAAAGCTGAATAAACGTTTCTTTTGGTGTGAGTAAGTTGTCCAGGTTTCAGTGCCATAAAGAAGAGTACTAAGGACACAGGCTTGATAGACAAGGACTTTTGTTTTGGCAGTAAGCTTCCTGTTCTCCCAGACTAATTTTCTTAACCTGTTCATTGTTGTTGTTGCCTTACCAATCCGGATGTTGATTTCCTGATCGAGGGATAATTTGCTATTTACCACTGATCCTAGATATGTAAAATGGTCTTCCATCTCTAGTTCGGCGTCGTCAATAAAGATTGACGGTACCCCATGTGCACCTTGTGACATAATCTGTGTCTTCATTTTTCTAATTGTTAAACCAAATTCAGAACAAGCATTGGAGAATGCAGATAGTAGACATTGCAATTCTTCCTCAGAGTGGGTCGTAACTGCAGCATCATCTGCAAAAAGCAACTCTCTGATCAGTACCCTCCTAATTTTGGTCTTAGCCTTCAATCTCTGAGCATTGTAGAGGCCGCCATCTGAGCGCGAGTGAATGCATATACCACCATCCTGATCACGAAAGGCATATTTCAGTAGAAGTGAAAAGTATATTCCAAAGAGGATGGGAGCTAGTACACAACCTTGCTTAACTCCACTCTTGATTTCAAACTCTTCAGAAATTGTACCATCAAACTTGATTATATCCTTCATGCCTGTGTGGAACGATTCCACAATGGACAGAAGAGTTGGTGGGCAGCCAATCTTCTATAGTGCCTTGAACAGACCCTCGCGACTGACCAAATCAAATGCCTTTGTGAGGTCGATGAAGGCAATAAACAGTGGTTGATTCTTTTCATGGCATTTTTCTTACATTTTTTGCAATGAGAATATCATATCAATATATATATATATATATATATATATATATATATATATATATATATATATATATATATGTATGTGTGTGTGTGTGTGTGTGTGTGAGTGTGTGTGTGTGTATTGTCAGTGTGTTGGGGGTGTAGACAGGACATATACAGGACAATAGATATGTCAGAGACAGGACAATAGATATAGTATAGACAGGACAAAAGATAGGTCATAGACAGGACTATAGCGATATCATAGACAGGACTATAGATATGACATATACAGGTCACAGGAATAGAGACAGGACTACGTCCTTGACCAACAGTCAGTCTTAAACTTAAGGACCTGAGACAACAAGACTGGACAGCCAGACAAGTAATACAGCACGATTATCCCAGGTTACACGCGGTCAAAGCATCACGTGACTAGCAGGCCGAACACCAGATGGGCAGACTGGACGGAGACGCGTTAGAGGAAAGACGTGTGTGATCGAGCGAGAGAGTGTATTGATTGCCAGTGTGAAAGCTAGCCCTGCTGAGTTACAAAGGCGATTGTTAAGTGCGGGGAATGAGAATGACTTGTGTGGTGAGTGCACGAATGGCTGAGTGTTAATTGCCATTGATGTATATAATGTATAATGTATTCCATGCGTGCGAAAACTGTGATACTTGTACGCACTATGTTCATACTGCCGGTGGGCATTAATAAATGTCATTAGCCTACATACGACGTTTAGTAATTTCATGATTGTATGTAGAAGAGACTCACTGTGGCGTGTGAATTGACGAACGAAGGTTATCTTTAATTCTGATTCGCTGACATATATATATATATATATATATATATATATATATATATATATATATATATATATATATATATATATATATATATATATATATATGTAGAACGGAAGACCTTTTAAAATAAATATCATTCAAGTATATGTCCCAACAAGTGAACGCAGTGAAGAAAGTATAGAGTAATTTTATAACGACATGGAGTCTGCTTTGAAGAACTGCAAAAAATCAGAAATAAATATAATGGGTGGTTTCAACGCAAAAATAGGAAAGCAAGGCGATGGATGCAGTGTAGGCAACCATGGTTTGGGAGAAAGAAATGAAAGAGGATACAAACTTGTAGAATGGGCTAAAGAGCAAGAAATGGTTGTAGGAAACACCTGGTTTAAACAGCATTCTAGAAGATTATGGACATGGAGGAGTCCAGACAGCAGGATTAAAAACCAGATATATTACATCCTGAGTAACAGAAAGTTTCGAAATGCGTTAACAGACGTAAAAACAGTTCCAAATGCAGACTGTTACAGTGATCACAGATTAATTACAGGCACTTTGCGCGTAAAGTTAAAGAAAGTCAAGTATATAGCAGGAAACCCTAAATATGACTTGTGCAAATTGAAAACTGACAAAGAAATACAAGATAATTTTAACATAGAAGTAAAGAACAAGTTTGATTTATTGTCTGATCTAGAGATCCTATTTCAAGATGTAGATGATCAATGGGAAATCCTGAAGAATTCAATCAGTTGTGCAGGAGAAAAAAATATTCCAAAATTAAAGAAAGTGGGCCGTAAGACATGGATGACTGAAGAAATTTTACAACTAATGGAAACAAGACAGAACAAAAATAATCCTGCTAAATATGAAGAAATTCACAGAAAAGTCAGAACCTTATGTAGGGAGGCAAAAGAAACATGGCTTGAGAAAAACTGCGAAGAAATTGAAAAACAACACAACAGTAAAAATGCGAAATTAATGCACAAAAGAATCCAGGAGCTTACTAATCAAAGCACACGTACATCAGCAGGCTGCCTAAAGACAAAAGATGGAAGAGTCATAATTGAAAAAGATCAGATCTTACATGTATGGTCAGATTACGTGAAAAACCTTTATGACGACAACAGAGACGAACACTACGATGTTCAAAATAATAATGAAGGACCAGCAATTTTGAAGATGGAGGTTCAGAATGCTCTTAACCATATGAAATCTGGCAAGACCCCCGGTTCAGGCAGTGTCACAAAAGAAATGATTAATGCTTTAGAAGAATATGGAATAGATAAAGTTACCAGTCTGCTTAATACAATATATGATACTGGAAATATACTTCATGAATGCAGTCCGTACCTGCAGAGACACAGAGACGTCTTAAAGATCGCCACCATCACAAAGACACCATTCAAGGAAGCAATGCAGAGGGGCGAGACAGCCACGGATATAGCACAAGCTGAAAGAGATCAACTTCAAAAGCAGATAGACGAGTTGAAGAAGCAAGTCAAGGCACTGCTGACGACGACTCCGACCAGCGATAATGAGAAGCTGCTGGCCGACATGAAAGAAATCCAGCTCGACATCAAACAAGAGATTCAGCGCATGGCTGAGATGAAGAAGGAGAACGAAGAAATCTTACAAATGATCAAGACCGAAAGAGAATTGCATAGAGCTGAAATGGGACTCTTTCAAAACAAATTAACAGAAGCCACACAAGAACTCATAGAGAAACAGCAAGAAGAAAACCAAGAGACCGAGCCTGAACTGCAAGCTGAAGCCAGCAGCCCAACCACAAAGCCCAAGAGGGAACTACTATACCGTCGGATCTCTGAAGGAGGCACAGAATACCCAGTCGACAAGGAGGAACTCAAGCGCGAGGAATTCAGAAGGCGCTGGGAAGAAAAAGAAAAGAAGAAGCCTAAGAAACTCCGGGGGAAACCGATGGTATACCCAGTAGTACTCTACGACCGTGAGAACGACTTCGAGTACTATATAGATGACGGTAAAGTCGTCCCATGGCTGACCACGGAGGAAGAAAACTTTAGGCAGCAGTATCGCAAACGCAACAGTGAAAACAGGCACAAGGAGGAAAATGAAAACGTCGATAAGCTCCTACAGAAAATACATAATAAAGGAGACAAAAAAGACCAAATAAAAAGTCCTTTTAAGGACTGCAACCAATCAAGCCAGGAGCCTGCACCACCAAAGAAAACAAGATGAAACATGCACAAAGGACAGCCACCGACCGATCCCCCAGCGGGAGGGGGATTACGAAAAGTCCTTATAAGGACTGCAGCCAGACGAGCCAGGAGCCTACACAAACAAAGAAAACCACAACAACAGAAGAGCACAAAGGATAGCCGCCGACCACTGCTGACGTCACAGACACAAACGCTACATAACCAGTCCGAGATAGGACTCACAAGACAAGAATTAGGGTGAATAAAACCACAAAAACCACGATCCTCAATTATAACCACAGCTGATGAAGCAGGTTAGACGAGGACGAATTTGGAATTTTTGTTTTTGAAATGGAATCGGAATCTTAATCGGACTTCATGAATTATGTAATTCTGTATTTATTGCAATCCCAAAGAAATCAGGAACCTTGGAATGTGATCAACATAGAACAATTAGTATAATGAGTCACATCACGAAGATTTTGCTAAGAATTATCATGCAAAGAATTAGGAGGAAAATACAACCTGAAATAGGAGAACAATATGGGTTTGTAGAAGGAAAGGGTACAGTAAATGCTGTATATTTACTGAGAACCGTAATTGAACGATCTATAGAAGTAAACAAAGATCTACACCTTTGCTTTATTGACTACACAAAGGCTTTCGATAAAGTGAGACATGTCGACATGATAAGGATGCTTGAAGATCTACAAATTGATGGAAAAGACCTTAGACTTGTAAAAAACATATATTGGAAACAACAAGCTGCCATAAGAGTTGATAATGAAGTAGGCAAATATCAGCCTATCAAGAGAAGTGTGAGACAGGGATGTGTAATGTCTCCAGATCTGTTTTCCCTGTACAGTGAAAATATTTTCAGAAATATTGAAGATATGGAAGGAATCAACATTGGGGGACGATGCATCAATAACATTAGATATGCAGACGATATAGTCTTGATTGCAGACAATGAACAGGACTTGCAACATTTAGTAGATGCAGTTGTGACACACAGTGAACAACGAGGGTTAGAATTAAATTGTAAAAAGACACAGATTATAGTCGTCACTAGGAAGAACGAAAAACCACAATGTAATATACAAGTAAATGGGAATATTCTTCAACAAGTGAATAGGTACAATTATCTCGGAACAGTAATAACATCTGATGGGAGATGCCTTGAAGAGATTAGAACAAGAATCGCCTTGTCTAAGGTAGCCTTTAGCAAGATGAAAAACATACTGACCAATAAAAAGATGTCAATTGAAACGAGAAAAAGAGTGTTGAGGTGCTACATAGAACCTGTACTTTTATATGGATTTGAAGCTTGGACAATGAGCAGTCAAGCTGAAAAACATCTGATGGCTGTAGAAATGTGGTTTCTGAGGAAAATGCAAAGAATACCATGGACAGCCAGAAAGACCAATGAACAGGTCCTTCAAGAAACAAATGAAGATCGTAAACTGATTAGAGATATTAGACGCAGACAGTCAAATTTTTTTGGGCATGTTATAAGAAGAAATGAATTGGAGAATTTGGTGACAACCGGTAAGATCGAAGGGAACAGACCAAGGGGAAGACCTAGAAGCAAATACATGGATGGCTTGGCCTCGTGGCATGGTCATGACAGAAACACAGAGCTGATCCACGACTCTGGTGATCGAGTGAGATGGCAAAACATGACCGCCCACGCTTACCGGCATGGCACATGATGGATATATATATGTAATTGCATGCCCGTTATGGGATGTTGCAATCAATACCAGCATTTGTTGGTTGTTTGTGATTTACTGGACAATTTCAGTTCAGTAGCTTGCCAATGCTTTCAGAATGTCTTTAAGCGGTCTGCTTCCAAATCGTTCACAACTTAATTTGAAGCCTGGATCCCGCATGTCGGGGAATTGTGAAGTATTCTCACTTTCCCTGAAGTAATGGTTTCCTAACACGGTCTGTGATGTGATAGCATAACCACATTGTGTAGTTTGAGAGCAAGGATGAATAGGTGGTCAAACGTTCCCTCACTTTGACCAGCGACGAGCCCAGTCGTCGATCCCGTGTTCCACCGTGGTCATGACATTATCCTCGAAGCTCACTATCATCTTCGCTTGCGACCGCCACTATCCCAGAAGTCTTGTTTACATGGAACAAGCTGAAGGTTGCGTGAATTCTTTCGTTATCTAGAACAAAGAACGTCAATTGTGCATCGTTTTATCTATATTATTCTTCCTACCTGTTTCGGAAACGTAAATACTTTGGCTATATCAAATGTTACAGTGTATAGAAAGAGCAGCAAAAGGAAGTGTGATTCCTAAAAGAAAAGGCAGCGATCGACCAAGTTGAAGAAGCACACAGGGCCTTGAAGATACCATGGACATGGACATATCAGAGGTGGGGGATCTGGCAAACGATCGAGAGTCTCTCTAAGGATGTGGTGAGCGCCATGTTCAATTACGGATCTGCTGCATGTCGATCTGTGGTATAAAGATACAAGCATTAAGAACAAAGATGCCATGTAAGCTACAAGTTGACCTGTGGTATAAAGTTAATTGCATCGAGGACAAGACTACAGACTGTATGACGACCTATGGTATAAAGATAATAGCATTGGGAGCAAAGATAACATGTGGAATATATGCAGAGGAACCTACTGTGCACCAGATGACCTTTGATAATATCAACAAACATGAGATCACGTGACAGTTCAAGGTCCCCTCTACACGTCTGCTGGAGTGTTTGGTATATGGTATAAAAAATGTTTTGCATATCCTTTACAGGACATCGCTGTCAACATCAACATCTTTCAGCTGTATGTTGATTTCTTGGCAAGATTACGCTCAGTAGTTTGCCATTGCTTTCTGAGCGACCGGCTCAGTTATCCCGCAAGTCACCAGCGGGGATCGAACAGCTCCAAGCTCTCGCCCGCGCTTCGCGACTGCGTGATAAACGAGATTACGGAGAAAGTGTTGTAACCCCTCGACCAGAGAGACCGGCTTGGTATATGGTGCTGGCCCCATATTGTAATAGATGAATGTGCACTCGGTGAGGGACGTACTCAAGGTCACACTGTTGGCCTGTACTGGCAAGTACACTTCCAGGCATCCAGTTTAATCTGCATCGAATTATGAGCAAATAGGAGTAGCTGGCCGAGTGGCTAAGAATGTCGGGTTCTCTTTCGGGTTCGAATCCTCTATAAGGTGTGGATTTTCTTCTATCGAGGGCAAAAAGAAAACCCTAACCTGCACAGTTTGTGGCGACTGCACTAGCCAGACGACCTTAATCCCTCAGGCTCAAGACCCCTTGTTCTGCACCGCAAGGTACAATAGGCAGTAGACGACAGATGTTTGTGTTTTGTTTTTGACAGGTGAATGGTAAACATTCATTAATGACGGGGGTCTGAACACATGACCCCCGGGTTGGCAACCAAGCGTCCTGGCCACTGTGTCACGGTTGATCCAATATGTTAATGAGACGTGTACATTCATTCAGAGATATCAGAGAAGTCACGGCTCCCATATGTTAATGAGATGTGTACATTTATTCTTAGATATCAGAGAACTCGCGGCTCCCATATGTTAATGAGATGTGTACATTTATTGAGGGAGATAGGAGAAGTCACGGCTCCCATATGTTAATGCGATGTGTACATTTATTCAGGGAGTTAAGAGAAGTCACGGCTCCCATATGTTAATGAGATGTGTACATTTATTGAGGGAGATAAGAGAAGTCACGGCTTCCATATGTTAATGCGATGTGTACATTTTTTCAGGGAGATCACAGAAGTCACGGCTCCCGTATGTTAATGAGATGTGCACATTTATTCAGGGAGATAAGAGAAGCCACGGCTGCAGCAGGATATAACAATAAGCAATAACAACAAGACGGGTACGTGCAAGTCCTGCGAAAAAGTTAGATATACTAAACACAGAAACAGTAGGTGCACTGTGTGTACTATAAGTACACTGTGTCTATATTTAGTGTATCTCACATTTTCGCACAGTTACACATACCTGACTGTTGTTTATTTTTTAATTATTATTCAGAAAGACACTACCACAAGTATTTATTTATAACAGTATATATTGTGTATTACAATCCATCTATTCTATCATTGCAGATTGCACATGTGTATGTGTACTGATGCTCACGTAAGATGCTACTTTGACGGGGATGTAAGACCGATAAGTCCAAGGGTATCTCAGAATTCCAGTAGTACGCAATACTCAAATGTGTACATGTGTAACTTTTATCCAACTTTTATCACATGTTCGAGAAATACCCTGAACAGACAAACAGGAGTCGATCTTCAGCGCAAAAGTAATTCGTTTAGTTTGCATAATATTGTAACTTGCGATATAAGCTGTGTTGACGTCATGTGGGTTGGCAGTGATACAAACGTCACGATTTATTCAAATAAGATCAACGCTGACTCGTGCCCAGTGAAATCGCTCCCAGGCTCACCAGACACGACACACACAACACCTGTGATCATTATCAGTATACTGGTAATCAGTATCATCCTCAATATTATCTCTGCCATCATCATCATCTATGTTTGTATTACAAGAAAGCGTCAGTCGAAGAACCCTTCAGTGAACATCTCTCAGGTTTACAATAGTCTAGATGTGAACACAGCTAATGGATTGTATGACGTCAGTTCCGAACCCCCTAGACAACCAGACCTGGAGAGGGAGCAAGGACCGCTGTATCACGAGATAAACTAGAGGGGATATGAATATCAAGTAAAACACGCAGTTAGATGGGAACAACGTGTACTGTCAACCCCTATAAGAGAATTACAATTCATAAACGCTTATATTTTACCACAGAGATTCTCTTAGTTAAAACTGTTTCATGCTCTACGCTATCTGAAGTGGCTCGCAGATTATTGAGAAGTGTACGACTTGATGTCGTGTCTTATGATTGATTCTCTGTATGAAATTACATATTCTCATACATTAATGGAAGAATTCTTTACACATGTACACACGCATACGCACACATATACAAGACACACACGCACACACGCACGCACGCACACGCACGCACGCACGCACAAATATATATGTATACACACACACACACAGTCATTCATACAGCATTACATGGTTTAATACCACAACCGTTGATTTCATGTGGACATGCATCCACTGAACGCAGTATGGCGTGATTGTACATATGGATGTATGCAGCTGACATTGTTTTAAGTTATTTGTGAGTTGACGGGAAGATCACATACCGCACCCCTAATCTTCCCCTCTCCAAGATCAGAAAGCAGCGGGGTCTGTCAGGTAGGTACTGGAACCTCACATCTCTAGAGCGACAGACTAGTATGTAACCAAGTCTGGATTTATTATAGCACATACAGACCTGGTCAGATCCACCCCAGATTGTGGTGTTTTTGTAATGTGTTTTACTTATTTCATTGTCAAGAAGAGAGAACATAAGAGATTATGAAATCAGGACTAAAGTTGGGGTATAGTAGAACTCGACTTCTTTAGAGAACTGCAGGTGAGATGGTTCTGCCACTTAACTGATTCAGTGAGGAAGGATAATATACCGCCACATGTGATCCCATTTGGACGATAACTCGCCGTACTAGGGTTGTCATGTTGTGTGTTTTGTTTCGTGGTATCTTACGCAATGTCAATGCTCATTGAATGGACATTTGCACCATAATACTTGTTCATTTGATTGTGTACCGTGTTTAGTCCAAAGTTACTTATAGTTTGGCACTGAATCAGTTACCTAGACTACCAACAGTCAGTATACCACGATTAGCAATGTTGTACAGACCACATGCAGCCAGAAGAAGCGGCAGACCATAAACACAATGTACAGAGGTAATAAAAGAATCTATGGCTATCTTGATATATGAAGCCCATACACGGACGGGCACACTCCCACTGTTTATACTTCATCGCGACACCGCAAGCATAAGAGAACCAAGATGAAGCAAATGCAGTTGTTCAAAATGTATTTTATACGACACAAAACACACATTTGCTTAGTGGAGATGGAGTGCAAGGAGGTAGACGAGAGGCTGTGGGAAGTAAATTGGTGTCTTCTGCGGGAGCTTCCTTGCATTACTAACACAGTTTAGAGCTATATTCGTAATGGGGAACAACACACTTAAATCATGTACTTTCTCATAATCACTTCACTTTTCATAGTCACTTCAAAGTTAGCCCTTTATGATTTCATTCAGTATTGTTGCATTAAAAGCTTGTTGAAAATGCGGTTGATATTGCTGGTAGTGGTGCTGATGATTTAATTGTCGATGAAGCTGTTGTTGTTGGTGGTGATGATGTTATTGTTGGTGGTGGTGATATTTTTGGAGTTGCTGATGTTGTTTGTGGTGATGATGTTGTTGTTGGTGCTGTAGATGTTGTTTGTGGTGCTGATGTTGTTGTTGGTGCTGTAGATGTTGTTTGTGGTGCTGATTTTGTTGTTGATGGTGCTGTTGTTGTTAGCGGTGATGTTGTTGGAGATGTTGATGATGTTGTTGTTTGCGGTAATGATGATGTTGTTGGTAGTGCTGTTGTTGTTGGTGGTGCTGTTGTTGTTGGTGCTGTTGTTGTTGGTGCTGATGTTGTTGGAGATGTTGATTATGTTGTTGTTTGTGGTAATGATGATGTTGTTGGTAGTGCTGTTGTTGTTGGTTGTGCTGATGGTGTTTTGGTGCTGATGTTGTTGTTGTGTTTCTGATATTGTTGTTGTTGGTGTTGATGTTTTTGTTGATGGTGCTGTTGTGATTCTACATGGCGAAGTGATCAAGCCGTCTGACTCAAGCTTCGAAGGTTTGTGTTCGTTCGCTTGCGGACCGCGTCCTTCGGTTCATGAGTGCATTGTTTTCGGAGACTCCTGGGGGTCGTCGCAGGAACTTCGGAGTTCGTGCTTTGTGTGACGCTTTCGGCAGTTCGCTGCGGAAAGAGACTGAGCAATATGGGATAAAACCCGGTGCAATTAAGTCAACTCTGTCGACTTTTAAGCTTTTTTTTTTTTTAAGCGCTGCTGATGAAAGGATATGTATAGAAAGGATATACATAAACATACCTGGAAATCATGTGACAAGAGAACCTATAATCAAATAGATCACATTTTAATTAACAATAAGAATGCATCAAACATACAACAAGTTAGAAGTTATAGAGGAGCTGAGTGTCACAGCGACCACTTCCTCGTTGGAGCAAAATTTAAATTAAAACTTAAGAGAGCTTTCTATGCTAAACTACAAAGGTTACACCCAACATATAACAGAGAAAAACTACAAGAAATTACAGTCAAAGAGAAAGTTGCAGATGTAATAAAATGTAAACTTGAAATTTTACAAAACCCGTTGGAGGAAAGCGTTGACCAAACTTGGTTGAACTTCAAGAATACAATTCAAACTACCGCAGAAGAATGTCTCGGTGTGTTAACCACGCATAGAAAGAACAGATGGTTCAATCAAAAATGTGAAGAACCAGTCATTAGGAAAAGGAATGCCAGACAGCTGTGGTTAAATGACATCAACAACATCCAAAATGAAGAGCAATTTGAGCATTCGCACAAGATAACAATATTGAAATTAGTCCAGAGAAACAACAGGAGATTCGAGAGAAATGGCAAAATACAGGACAGAAGGAAATTGTTCATGAGGTTATGGAGACACCTATCACATTCAGTGAACTGGAGCTAGCCATTTCAAAACTGAAAATGAGAAAATCACCAGGAGCTGATGGTATCTCCAATGAAATGATCAGGAACCTAGGAAGAGAGGCCAAAGCAAAGCTGCTACAGATCTTTAATAATACATGGACCTTAGGCAGTGTTCCACAAGTCTGGAGAGAAGCAATTATGATACCCCTCCTAAAATCTGGGAAAGACAGTTCCATTGCCTCCAGCTACAGACCCATTAGTCTCACCAGTTGTCTCTGCAAAACAATGGAACGCGTCATCAATCACAGACTACAGTGGTACATTGAAAGTGAAAACATCCTTGTGCCACAACAGGCTGCCTTTAGGCAGTGCTACTCTACGGAAGATCAGACAACCTACCTCTCTCAAGAAGTTGAGGATGCATTCCAAGAGAAGAAGCTGGTACTTGCGGCTTGGATAGATCTGAAGAAAGCCTTTGACAAAGTCTGGAAAGAAGGTCTGATGAAGAAACTGAGAAACTGCAAAGTCAATGGAAGAATGTACAAATGGGTAAAAGCATACTTGCACAACAGAAGAGCCCGAGTACAGATAGACGGTCTCAAGAGCAAGAAATTACTATTGCGTCACGGTGTTCCCCAGGGCGGAGTCCTGTCCCCAACACTTTTTCTAATCTTCATCAATGATCTTGTTGCTAATCTACCCAATGGAGTTAAAGCGGCAATGTACGCTGATGACCTGGTTTTGTGGAGCGCAAATGAACATGCATCAGTGGCCACCATATTGCTACAAAGAGCTGTAGATACATTTGTTGCATGGGCGGATAGATGGTGTATCAGCATAAACACTGACAAGTGCAGCACCACTCTATTTACCCTTTCTCCGAAACAAAAGGCAGGGAGCATTCAGATAAATGGAACACCCCTAAGAGAAGATAAGGAACCAACATACCTTGGTGTAACATTCGACGACAGGCTGACATGGAGAAAACACATTAAAAAAGCAGTAGCAAAAGCCAGAAGGAAAATTGCCATCCTTAGAAAGCTAACTGGAACCACTTGGGGAGCCAGTGGGAAAATACTTAGCAAAGTTTATCAACAGAGCATACGACCACACTTGGAATACGGGTCAACTGCGTGGTGTTCAGCATCAAAAACTACATTGCAGGAGCTGGACAAGGTGCAAAATCAAGCTCTTAGAGTCATCACAGGAGAGATGAGATCAACCCCTATAGTAGCAATGGAGAAAATGGGGAGGACACAAGCTTTAAGAGAACGCAGAGATACAAAAACACTAATACAAGCAGAAAAGTTTCTCAGCTTGCCAGGCCACCCTATGAAGAACAGATTTGAAAACTTAGCTATGGGGCGGTTGAAAAGAAGTAGTTTCATCCACCAGGCCAAACAACTCTGCAGAGAAACCATCGATCTTCCCACAGTTGATATCCCCCTGACAACTATTCCAGAGCGAACCCCGTGGAAAGGTGAACATAGAATATCGCTACAAATCCAGTCAAAAGTGAGAGGAATATTTGACAAGGAAGAACAGAACAGTGTACAGCGCAGAACAGCCACTCTCAGCTTCCTTGATGACGAATACCCACAGGACCTCTGGATCCGAGTCTACACAGATGGGTCAGCACAAAATGCTGTTCGAAATGGAGGAGCGGGAGTGTATATAGAATACCCGAATAATACTAGAGACACGGCCAGAATTCCAACAGGAAAGTACTGCCATAATTATGATGCTGAAATTGAGGCAATCAAGATAGCCACAGAGAAATTACAAAATACCAGCCATGGTACACAACCTGTGGTAATATTGACAGATGCAAAATCCGTAATAGAGGCGCTCCTGTCTGGGAAATTGCCAGTTCTGAGGACACTACTTTCTGAACTTAGCAGTCAGCGTAAGATCACCATACAGTGGATACCATCCCACTGTGGAATCCCCGGAAACGACAGAGCTGATCGATTGGCTAAGGAAGGAGCACAAGAAGAACAACCAGATGTGCCTATTACATACCACCAAAAGAAAAGAATGATAAAATCAGTCAGAAGACCACCAAACCTTACTCAAGACGACTACCACGTTATGGACAGACCAGAACAGGTCATTCTTCTGCGCCTCAGAACAGGACACAATAGATTACGCAACCACATGTATACAAAATTCAAGATTGGTGACTCAGCCATGTGCACATGTGGTTTGGCGTCGCAGACAGCAGAGCACATACTCCAGGATTGTCCAAACTACAACATATCCAGGCGAACCTTCTGGCCTAGAGAGACAACAGTGGAAGATAAACTCTATGGACCGCTGAATGAACTAAAAAAGACTGTTAGATTCATACAAGAGACAACATTGCAGTTATAAACATATTTCAGGCGAACGAAAGAAGAAGAAGAAGAAGAGCAATTTAGAACTGAGTGTAAAGAGGCTAAAAAAATAGTTCGGCAGCAGAAGCGAAAATATATGAGCAATATAATCAAAGATATGGAAACTAATCACCAGAAAAACGAATCCAGAAAGCAGTTTTTAAAGAACTGCAGTCAATGAAACGAGGGCACCAACACAAAACATATGGTTTAAAATACACAAATGGAAATATGACAAATACCAATGAGGAAATGTGTAACACATGGAAAGAATACTTTGTTGAATTACTAAATTGTGAAGCTCCAAGTAACACTTTCCTACAGGAAGAGGTTCTAACGTGTGAACCACAAATTGAAGAACCTGCATTTGAAGAAATCCTATATGTAATCACACGACTTAAAAACAATAAGGCAACTGGGACTGATGGAATTGCTGCTGAATTTATAAAGGCAGGTGGCCATGCATTACATCTAAAGCTATACGAACTAATAATAAAAATCTGGAAGACAAAAGAATTACCTCATGACTGGAAAGAGTCATTATTGATACCTATCTTTAAGAAAGGAGACAAGTTCCAATGTGAAAATTATAGAGGAATATAACTACTGTCCACAAGCTATAAGATACTATCCGCGGTATTACTAAATAGGCTAAAACCATATTTAGAAGACATATTAGGTGACTACCAGGCGGGTTTCCTACAAAACAGATCAGCAATAGATCAGATATTTATCTTACGACAAATAGCCGAGAAAAATTGGGAATATTAAAGAGATCTCCATAACATTTTACAGAATTTTATGTACTGTTATGATTGTTCTAACATTTTTGATAAAAATGTTTTTTCTAATTATCTATTTTTGTAAACATTCCTTGATTTTCATAATTTTATGCTTCTTCTTCATCTTTCGTTCGCCTTAAATATGTCTGTAACTGCAATATTGCTTCTTGTATGAATTTAAATGTCCTGTTTAGTTAACTCAGCAGTCCTTAGAGTTTATCTTCCACTGTCGTCTCTCTAGGCCAGAAGGTTTGCCTAGACATGTTGTAATTTGAGCAGTCTTTGAGTATGTGCTCTGCAGTCTGCGACCCCAATCCACGGGTGCACATGGCTGATTC
The DNA here is from genome assembly GCA_963921405.1 of Cepaea hortensis. Taxonomy (NCBI): domain Eukaryota; kingdom Metazoa; phylum Mollusca; class Gastropoda; order Stylommatophora; family Helicidae; genus Cepaea; species Cepaea hortensis. The sequence continues at coordinate 77,305,497 of OY992897.1, forward strand.
ACCAATCTTGAATCTTGTTTACACGTGGTTGCGTAATCTATTGTGTCCTGTTCTGAGGCGCAGAATAATGACTTTTTCTGGTCTGTCCATAACGTGGTAATCGTCTTGAGCATGTTTTGGTGGCCTTCTGACTGATTTGGTGATAAGTAACGGGCACATCAGGCTGTTCTTATTTTGCTCCTTCCTTAGCCAACCAATCAGTTCTGTCGTTTCCGAGTACTCCACAGTGGGATGGTATCCACTGTATGGTGACCTTATGCTGACTGCTAAGTTATGAAAGTAGTGTCCTCAGTACTGGCAATTTCCCAGACATCACATCGTTTTCGTTGAGGTGAGTTTCTTGCAAGCACCATACACTTACCTTTTCTTGGTCCAAGATGTTTTCTAGTTCTATTGTTTTGTTGCTGACTCCCTCCGCACTCCAATGCATTAGTTTTAGTCTTTGTTTGGTATGGCCAGACGCTCTACTCTCAGGTTCCCTGGCTCCACAGGACATCTGAGAAGCACCTCCAATAGCTGTCGTTGGGCCCTTTCGAGGCATAGGACCCGGCACTGCATCTGCCTGGGGGTCCAAAGTAGGGAGAGCACCATAACATTTAGCAGTAGTCGACGTATTTCATTACGCGTGATTGCGTGGCTTCTTGATTTCTGTGGTGTGCCTCCTGGCTGGTTGCCTCCGTCTTCATCACCTTTCCTTTGCTAGAGCAGACTGTGCTCTTAATCAAGTTAAGGTGTGTAGGCATGCACGCACATGTCTGCGCATGCATGTACGTGCATACACATCTAAAGCGTTCTAGTTATTTCTCGGCGCCAGTCACTCGCCACTGCCCCTTCTCCTGTTATTTAAAACAGTTCCGCCACGTGAAGGCCATGAGTTGGACTTTTGCTGCAGAGGTGATGAATGCACGAGCCATTGGGGTATTTATGCAAGGTTGAGCGCTCACCTCAACCCCGACCCCGGCTACATACAGCAACATTTGGAACCATGTAATGCTAAAATGCGAAATTACCGATTTTCATATAGAGAAATATTTATCGACATGTAAAATTTTAATAAGGGTGATTTTATGAAAAACAAATATTTCTCCGGTGAATAAAATGATTTAGTTTGCAAGAAAGTAGAAAGTGTAAAAGATTTTTGCTGTTATAAATTATTTCCACATTTACAATGTTCAAATTAATTTATTTGTTGTAGTAGTCTTGATATATTTCTGAAATTTATTCTGAGTTTACTACTTGTTTTCCGAATATTTTATTTTCACACACAGACGAAAGTAGGTTTTGTTTCATTTCCGTTTTAAAGTTTTGTACAATTCTTCTTCTTCTTCTTCAGCGTTCCGAGCTATTGAGGTTCTTTGCTGCAAATACAATCCGTCTCCATTCGTCTCTCTGGTGGACCTTCTCTTGCCAGTCGTTGATTCAAAGTGCTTTTAGGTCTGTATTATCTCTCCTCTCTCACATGTATTATCTCTCCACCGTCTTCTTGGTCTACCTCGGGGTCTACGGTCATTTATTTCCTGAGTGTAAGCGAGTTTTGTTTCCCTATTATCTTCCATTCTTTCTATATGCCCCAGCCATTGTAGTCTATTAGCCTTCATGATACCAGTGATTAGCGTGGACTTAAACAGATCATAAATGTCTTTGTTACTTCTTCTTTTCCACTCTCCACTTTGTGTATCCCTAATGGGTCCAAAGATGCGTCTTAAAATTTTGTTCTCAAAGGTTTGTAACAAGGCTTCGTCTCCTTTCGTTGTACTCCAGGTTTCAGAGCCATACAGCACAACTGGTCTGATCAGTGTTTTGTATATTGTGATTTTGGTGTTACGAGATAGCGCCTTTGATTTTAGTAGATGTTGTAGTGCATAGTATATCTTATTTCCAGAGTTGATTCTAGTTTGTATTTCTTCCCTTATGATGTTGGAGCAGTTGAAGATTGTACCCAGGTATTTGTATGTTTCCGTTCTTTTAATGGTAATATGATCTATTTGTATGTGGCCAGAGTTTTTAGTCATTCCTTCTCTTGAAATTACCATATATTCTGTCTTATCTTGGTTGATAACCAGCCCCATCTGTTGGGCTTTTTCCTTTAAGTGAGTCAATATTTTCAATGTCTTTTGTTCACTTTGCCCTATAATATCTATATCATCTGCATAACCAAGCAGCTTGGATGTTCCTCCAATATCACATTCTTCCTTTACCTTCCTTACAACTTTCTCTAGAGCCAGATTGAAGAGTAGCGGCGATAGTGCATCACCCTGTTTCAAGCCAGATGTTATTTGGAAGGGGTCTGATTTCCTGCCTTTATATGTTACTATATTATAAGTATCGTCCATGCATAGTCTGGTCATGTTGATTAACTTCCTTGGTATTCCGAATTCCTGCATAGCATTCCATAGACTGTTCCTATGTACACTATCATATGCCTTTTTAAAATCCACAAAAATGTTATGGAGATCTCTTTTATATTCTAACTGTTCAAATTTTATTAAAACAATGCGTGTCAATAACAAACGTAAAATTGAAATGAATGACGTGTTTTTAATGATGAATGGACAACTAAGTACTGTTTTATAAAAGTTGGTAGCAAATCACTTTGCTTGTTGTGTCATGAGTCAGTGGCTGTCTTCAAGGAGTACAATTTAAAAAAGACATTATCAAGCAAAACATTCCGTTTTCGAATACAATTTAACAACCGAAGGGGGGGGGGGGGGAGGTGAGATGGGATGGAAATGCCTGGAGTTGGTGAAAAATTTGGAGAAACAGCAAACTGTTTTCACTAAACAGTCTTCAATTCAAGATGCTGCAACTGAAGCTAGTCTTGTGCTGTCACACAGAATTGTAAAACAGAACAAGCCATTTTCTGATGGCGAGTTCATCAAGGAATGTTTGCTGGATGCAGCAAACATTATGTGTCCAGAACAAAAAGAAAAACAGATTTGACAACATTACTTTATCAAGGAGAACTGTGGTCAGACGTGTTGACAAGATCAGTGACAATTTGATGCATAAACTTAAAAATGCAAATAAACAATTTCTGTTGTACTCTCTCGCATTGAATTATTGATATTTATACGTGGAATAATCACTTCTTTCAATCTCACTGAAGAGATTCTGAGTGTTGAGTCACTCAAAGACACAACAGGCCATGATGTATTCAATTATGTTACTAACTATATTGAAAGAACTGGGTTGGTTTGGAACAAGATGGCATGTGTTACAACTGACAGAGGTCGTGCTTTGACTGGAAACAATGTAGGTCTGGTAAAGTTGATAAGTGATAAGATTAAAGCAGAATATCCAGACCACACATTACCACTTTACTGTGTGATTCATCAAGACAATCTGTGTAAAACTGTTTTGAATATCAAGCATGTTAATGACCCAGTGTCATCAACCTCATCAGATCAAGAGGACTTAATCACAGACAGTTCAAGGCATTACTTGACGATTTGGAAAAACTGAAAATTCCAATGTCCTGTACCACACCAGTGTTCGATGACTGAGTCTCGGCATGGTGTTGAGGCGAGTGTGAGAACTCAAAGAATAAATAGTGATGTTCCTAGAGATGAAGTGTCAAAGACTCGATAGTACCACACCTCGTGAAGCCATAGCACAGTTGAGTAGACATTCAACAGGCCACGTTTGCCAGCAGAGTGCGATGTGAGGTAACACGCACGAAGGTGAAGGTCACCCCGCGTGGTGTGTAACCACGGGAGAGAGGTTAGGTAGACGGGAGACTGGACTTGAGGCGTTCACATCGTTTAGAATAGCGTTAGGAGTTTTGTGTTCACTAATAGATAGAACTAGCATAGGGTTAGCAGTTTGTGTTAGATAATTCTGTGGCTGTATATTGTGTATTGCATTAGCGACTGTTTACCGCTTGTAAGCGAGCCAACGGCAATAAAATGAACCATACATTTTGCCTCCCACACGACTTGCAAGTTGTCTTGTATGGGTGTGTGAGAAGTACCCAATGAGACCTGTCAGTTGAGTTGTTGACAGGCCAGGGTAATTGTGGTGTCAGAAAGTGGTGCTTGGACGAAAGCGCCAAGCTAATACCCACAGTAAAAGGGTAATTGTGGTGTCAGAAAGTGGTGCTTGGACGAAAGCGCCAAGCTAATACCCACAGTAAAAGGGTAATTGTGGTGTCAAGAAGTGAAGCTTGAACGAAAAGTTCAAGCTAATCCACTCATCCACGGGCTCGAGACTAGGGTTTCATTTTTGTAGTAACGATAATTTGTGCAGACAGGAGAATTTGCGAGCTAGAAATATGCCTATCGTGACAAAATAGTGTTTAATTGTGTTTATGATATATTTATTCAATGAAATCATGTATTCTTCGAAGCTGTAAGTATTAATATTCTTATTTTCTTATATTTATTCATATATTTACCAATTTATTCTTGAATAAGCACCAAACATGATTCACGGCGCAGGAATACACAGGCAGCCGACAATATTGATTTTTGAGATCTAAAAATAGCGCTGCGCGATGACGTAAAGTGATTGACAGACAGTTGTTCTGCGTCATTAGCATAAAGCAGTCGAGTGTTTACAAGATCGCTTAGCGGCGGCCCGCCTGAATCTGTGCTGTATATTGTTTATTATTTACTTATTTAAGTTACTAAATGAATATATTTATTTATTGACACATTATTATGTTATTTTGATTTCTTTACAAGCATTTATTCATTTTTGGGTCTATTTTCTCTTTGCTTATCGTCACGATGGAACTATTTTCGGGCTAAGCATCTGATACTTAGCTGCACAACGTTTACAGAAATTAACTAGGTTAGTAACGAAAGGCAATTATTGTTTAAAACAAAGACAGGACATTGACATTAAAATTAATTAATACATATTCTAGGTGTTCGTAAGTCTGTCATTGTCTAAGTCATTGTCCTTAGTTGTCGAGTAAATCATATCGTTTAGTAGGCGTGTTTACTGCTGCCCTATATATCAGAGGGCAAACAACAGCTGTGCACATACACCTGTGGGCCAAATACCGTGTGCTACGTACGAAACGTGTCGCCACCCCAGTGTACCAAACAAGGTGACCTGTGTCAAAGGAGCTTCGTTCCCACATTAAGCTGAGTACACTTATATATTTTGTCATGCAATTTGATTAATAGTGCATCTCTTCTTCAGCTTGTAACACGTTGACATATTTGTATACTCTGTTTTTCTGCAAGATAAATCTGGGCAGGGTATAAACAGAAAGCACAACTGATAGTCATCAGATAAGAACAAACATAACATATCAAAGATAAATAACTGATTAAAGTCATCATTGCCTATCACTGTTAGCCAAGTACTAAAGTAAGATGGCAACTTTATCAGATTTCATAAAAGCAGGCAAAGAACTGGAATTAACAGGAAAAGAACTACAACAATATGCTGATCAGAAATTTAAAGAAACAAAAGAGGAACAAACACGAAAAGAGAATGCGGAGAGAGACGAACGCGCACGAGAAAGAGAACATGATAAGGAGATGAAACAAAAACAATTAGATCAAGAGAAAGAATTAAAACAAAAGGAATTAGATCTAAAGCAAAAAGAGATAGATGAAATGGCAAGAGTTAAAGAAAAACAAATTCAGGTAGAATCAGAGACACAATTAAAGATGAAAAGCATGGATGTAAACTCACACGCAGAGATCTCTGCCACTAAACTAAGAAGTCAACAAGAGGAAAATAAGTTCAACAAATACAAAAATATTATCAAACCATATTGTAAAGAGGACTCCATATCTGCCTGGACAGAGAATGTAGAGTATCAATTTAAATATCACCAAGTTCCTTTAGATATGTGGGCTCCGATTTACATGAAGAATCTAAGTGGTGAGCCCCTTAAAGTAATAGAGTCTATTCCTATTGAACTTAGATCTAGCTATCAATACATCCATGATAGGATTATGCAGCACTTTTTACTTGATGCCCCTGGGTATCAGGTTCAGTTCTCAAATTTAAAACCTAAACCTAGTGAAACTTTTATAGATTATTTTTCAAATGTGCAGAGTGTACTAAACAGGTGGCTTAAAGCAGCTAACATAGGAAAAGACTTTGATAGATTAAAAAACCTAATAGCTATGGACAAGTGTATATCTACTATACCTTCTCCTTTTGCTAAGTTTTTGCAGCAGTCAGACATTGAAAACATCGAGCAGTTCGAAAAAAAAGGCTCAGCATATTTTTCTTCTAACAGAGAGATTTTTAAGACCTCAAGTGACTCTGAGATAGTTTCCTTTGTCAAAGACCAATCAAAAAACTATCAGGGTAACAGAAAACCTTTTCAGAAGTATGATAAGAAAGACAGAAAAGTTTCCAAATGCATGTACTGTCAACTAATCCACGACACTTATGCTATGTGCGACAAATCGCCGAATTATCCGGCGCATCTTGAAAATGTGATCAAGAAGCAGCAAAGCAAACGGTCTGCATACAGGCGTGCAATCAAATGTTTTTTTTGTTCCTCTTATGGCCATTATTCTAATAAGTGCCTTGGCCGCCAACGTTTGAAAGCTAACAACGCTATGTTGATTGCCACCTCTTCAGATAGTGGTAGTGAGAATGAGTGTGAGATTGAAAGTGACTTACCAACTAACCAAGCAGAGGATGTGTGTGCTGCTAACGATATATTAAGCTTTGACGGCTGTGAACGATGTCACCAATTCCATGCAGACGGAATACTGGAATGTGGACATACAGTACCATGCTCATCTGAGAGTGTGAATGCAGCATTAGCCTCCAGAGGCAAGTTAGTGTTCCACAATGCAATGGTCAATGATGTACCATGCCAATGTTTGCTGGATAGCGGCAGCACCCTTATTGGTCTTCGAAAAGAACTAGTGAGTCCGGGTGATTACACAGGTGACACTGTGAAATGCCGAACCTTTTCGGGTAACGTTGAAATTTACCCTTTGGCAAAAGCCAATATTGATTCTCCTTTTCTTTCCGGTACCTTTACTTGTGCAATACTTAACAACCCTTGTACAGATTTAATTTTGGGGTGCTTACCTCAACTGAAACAATGTACTAGTGAAAAAATAGTTGCATGGGAGAAATTAAATGCAGCTAAGGCAACAACCAGAGTTGACACTTCAAAACATCATGACCCATTGCAAAATGAGACACTACTAATGCTTTTTCCAACCAGCACAGATGACAAAAACACACAAAAACTTATACACCAGCAGAAATCTGATTTTAATGTGTCTCCATACTTAAAATTGTCAAGAGGCAAAGCCAAAATGACCAAGAATGCATCTTGGTTCGTTAGACGTAATAATGGCATTTCAACTACATGTCATATTACTAGTAACCATGAACAGGTGTTACTTGAACAACATCAGTTAGGTGTGCTAAACAATGCACACAAAACACCATGTGCGGGTCATCGTGCATACAGCAATGCCAGGCCAAGTTTTTTCAATAACAAATTATTTTGTCATGATCTATTTGCTGGTAATGGCTGTCATCAATTGATACAAAAGTTGAAGGGTAAACATCCTACAGCTGAAATACAACCCTCTACACTGGCACCCAAGCCATTTGATAGAGGAAGGGTCAGTTCTACCACAAGCACACAAACAAATGTGCGAAAACAAGTAATCTGGAACTTGATCAAGACAGATTTAGGCTACTTCCATACAAACGAAATGGCAAGGACCATTCAAAGTAGCACATAACCATGGTACATGTTGACTATGAAATATCGATAAACAGACACTTAGAGATATTCCATGTCAACATGCGGAAACCTCACTTTTCAAGACAAGAGACAGAAGTAGTGACAGACGAACAGATTGCACCAACACCAAGTGATCAGACAACAGACATACACAACGCAACTACACTAGTTAGTGAGACTGGCAAATCCGACGAGGGGCATACATGTAGTGAACTTATAGAATACACATGAATAAATCAGAATACTGATGACTGGACAATACACCTACTGAAACTGAGACATGCCTTTGACAGAGTGCGACGCTTCGGTCTCACTGTCAAACCAGCAAAGTCAAATTATGCCTAAAATAAATTCATTTTTGGGTCATGTCATTTCTCAAGTCCAACTGTAGACTGACCTGAAAAGTAGTACCAAAATTATGAATCTGACCATGTCTAACAGAAAGAAACAGGTCAGAAACCTTTTGGGATTAGTAAATTACTCAGAAATTACAAATATATTTTCCAATGTCTTAAAATCTTCTGGAAATGAAATGTGAAAGATGCATTATTAATTCCTGCATTGTCAAAATTGAAGATCCTTTTTTGTAAATATTCCAATCCCTCCGCTTGCCTAATCCTAGGCTCATTTATTATCTTAGGTCATATGCCAGCAGAATCTCCATCACTGCAGTACTAGGCCAATTTTTTTTTGAGGGCATCTTCCATCCGCTTTGCTGCGTGAGCAGTAAGATCACACATGCTGAGTCCAAAGATTCCATATCACAGTTGCAGCCCTAGGCTTCATCTATACGGTGAGAAGGCTCCATCGAGTTCTGACGGATGTTCACTGCATTGTCCAGACCGACAACTCCCTGATCACGGTCATACATAGTGGTGTGCATCAAAATGACCGGATATTCAGGTGGTCACTAGTTTTACCATCTGGGGTAAAAATACCTGAAATCCAACAGTAAATGTAGAGTGATGGTTGGTACATGGATATCTGATAATATAAGATGTAAAATAGCTTACATACATATCCACATTATTGGCGTAATCATGTACCAAAACACTGAACTATCATGTGTCCGATTATTGGCGTAATCATGTACCAAAACACTGAACTATCATGTGTCCGTGGACATCAGATTAAGAACTGTGCTGCTATACTTAGATACCACCGTGTGAACTAGGACAGCTCATTTCCAACTAAGCTCCATTCCGGTGTATCATATATATGAACCGCAGAAAACAGTGTCAGAACAGTGCTTAATTACAGACACGAAAAGACAGAGCTACGACACCAGCGAACTCTACACGTGCACTACCGAGAGAACATTAAGATGACTGTGTAATGTATTTCAGATACCCAGGCAAAGTGTGTGGTTATATTATGCCTATACAACCACTGCACATACATGAAGGCAACTACTAACCTGTGTAAACCGAATACTATGTATATAAACTTATTGTGATATGTAATATAATATTTTAAGATAGTGATAAATTAGATGTAGGTTAGGAACTATAACAGTTCTCATTTATTTTAATAATGTAGTTAGTACAGTAATTAACCCATTAAAATCAGATTAGAATATTAGTTTAGACATAAGAATAGTTTATTACAAGTTAAATTAAATTTATGATAAGAATAGTACCATTTAGATTGTTATATTTCACTTAGTTTCATTGTAGTTAGTTTATTCCATCTTAATGAAACCATACCATCTTTCAAATATTACCATTTATTAGTATCATCATTTGACATCATAATAGATTAAAAAGAGTAGATAAGGTAACATACAGCATTTACACCAGTTAGATTAAGAACATCACTCATATAATTCCTTTGTGCATTTAAAAACATTATTTAGCATAGTATTTAGAAAAGTACATAAATTGTGGTCACATAATCCATTTAATTAAGTTACATAACTCACATCACAACAATTGCATTTAAATAGTTAGATTACATCACTTAGATTAGAAAAAAATAAGAAGTAATATAATCATATCATATAATTAACATAACAAATTTAATAAATTTAGGTAACACATTAAATACTTAGTTATAGAATTAGAATGGTATGTTAGAATGTAAAGTTTTCGTTAGTGAAATTGTGTTAGTGTGAATGTGTTGTCTGTAATATAGTTTAGAACTTAGATTACAGTATTTTGGGTTTCATAACAAGTGAATGTAGTCACGAATTAGTGTTATACACCTGTTTGTGGCCACATTGAACCAAATTATGACACTCAAAAAACTAACATACATACACATAGAATTTATAAATAGAGGATAGAAATTAGATTAGTAGATTTATTACATCCAAACACACAAACAAACAGAAAAACAAACATATAAATTGCATACACTATTTGTAAATCAAAGACAGATAACTATGGGGCCAGGGGACATAATGGACAACGAAGAACTAAATTAACAGTGAAATAAAGTCTTACGCGCGGAAGCGAAGGAGGTAAAGCCTGTCGCACACACTCTTGTAGAATGGTTGTTAAATATTATATGGGGGACATGAAATAATTCATGTGTTGACCCTAAGAAAGTCAACTTTGTATGGGTAGTAAGTTAATTTACTATGTGAGGGCAGGTCTTATAAGACAACGGTCCGGTTCAGACATACCTCTGATAAATATAATATAGCATGTGAGAAGGGGCTCACGCCAACCAGTCAAGTTTGTGGCGATTGCCAGTAGCCAAGTAAGGCTTTGCTACATTGTGACAATAGTTATTAATAGTTCATTGGAATGCCCAAAGCCAGGTTATCTAGAGTCTTTGACAAAAATTAGAGACACTAATTTTTTGTTTAGGAACCTCTTGCGTCACAACCAATGAGTGAAAGTTGATGACGCAACACAAGAGGGGTGGGTGTGTGTCAAAGACTCGATAGTACCACACCTCGTGAAGCCATAGCACAGTTGAGTAGACACTCAACAGGCCACGTTTGCCAGCAGAGTGCGATGTGAGGTAACACGCACGAAGGTGAAGGTCACCCCGCGTGGTGTGTAACCACGGGAGAGAGGTTAGGTAGACGGGAGACTGGACTTGAGGCGTTCACATCGTTTAGAATAGCGTTAGGAGTTTTGTGTTCACTAATAGATAGAACTAGCATAGGGTTAGCAGTTTGTGTTAGATAATTCTGTGGCTGTATATTGTGTATTGCATTAGCGACTGTTTACCGCTTGTAAGCGAGCCAACGGCAATAAAATGAACCATACATTTTGCCTCCCACACGACTTGCAAGTTGTCTTGTATGGGTGTGTGAGAAGTACCCAATGAGACCTGTCAGTTGAGTTGTTGACATGAAGGGAATTGAATGTGACTCTAATACTAACATTGGCAATAAAGAGTGGAAGTTAGACTTTATTTTTGCCATTGTAATTATGGAAAAGTTAAATTAACTGAATGTCAAACTTCAGGGCAAAGGTGTATGTACATGTAAAATCATTTCAGGCAAAGCTCTCACTGTTATCAAGACAAGCAAGTGAAAACAGATTTTGTCACTTCCCTTTGCTGAAACAAGAAACCATTTCTGGTGAATAGTACAAAGCTCAGTTAGATGCATTGATTGAAGAATTTGGATGGAGATTCCAAGATTTCAAGAACTTAGAGGCACAGTTCAATATTCTCAGTTCCCCTTTTAGTGCAGAGGCTGATACAGCCACAGAGGACATACAGTTGGAGCTGCTTGACTTACAAGCAGATCATGACCTGAAAGAGAAATTCAAGTCAGATGGTTTGCTGGATTTCTATGGATCTTTATCACAAGAATCATTTCCCAACTAGAAAAACGTTGCAGCTACTCTTTTATCATTGTTTGGATCAAAAAACATTTGCGAACAAGTATTCTCTTGCTTGAAGTTCAACAGATATAAGATTAGGTCTGTTTTGTCGGACTGCAACTTGCATGCTTTCATGCGAATTTCAGCAAGTAAACTTGCTCCAGATTTCAAAAATATTGTCAAAAAGTACAAGCAGTTACATACATCTCATTAGAAATCAACAATTATAGTGACAGTGTAGTCGATTTGTGTCTAAATTAAAGCCATTGATAGATAATAAAGAATATTTGTTATAATAACATGTAAAATCTTGTTAACAAATTAGTAAAAGTTTTTGTCCATATTGTCGAATATAATTATGAGTGTATAAGTAAAATAAAATTGCAATAATTAGTTATTTATACTGCTTAATAACCTATACATAATTAATAATTACTTAGTGTGATAGGTTGCTGTAAACAAAATGGACATCGTATATATATATATATATATATATATATATATATATATATATATATATATATATATATATGTGTGTGTGTGTGTGTGTGTGTGTGTGTGTGTGTGTGTGTGTGTGTGTGGTGCGAGGAAATGCAACCTAAAGACAAAATGTCATGGCAGAGCAGACCAGCTGGTCTAGGATCGAAGCTCCGACAGGCGGACAGGTAGAGCATTCTTTGCTGATCCTGCAGCTTCTGCAGCTTGTCTTGTTCCAGATGTAGGGGTGTTACCTTTCCTCTGGAGTGAACTAGGCAGGCCGAGAGAGGGATAATGCTGCATGGGCAACACATGGTCTCTATATTTTAGCCCATGCATTGTGCTATGGAGAGGCAATAATTCCATCCCTGGTCTTAACCGGTCTCGGAATCAAAGCTAGAGGCAACTGTTACGGGCTATAAGTCCCTGTCAGTTGGCGTAGACATGGGGCGCCACGCGTTGCCTCTGACGGTGGGAGACATCCACAGGTGTCACTGATCAGCTACCGCCCGCCTCAAGCTGGTCAGCCCCCTGCCAATTAGGTGCTGATCAGCCACAGTCTGCCTGCTTCAATGGGTGCTTGGGACTAGGACAAAATCTGAATCGCAGGCTGTAAAACCAATGCACCAGTTACTAATGAAAATAAAAATAGAAAACCCAAACTACGGCTTGCAACCTGGAACGTGAGAACCATGTGTCCAGGATTTTCCACTGACTTGACCAATATTGACGATGTGAGAAAAACGGCTGTGATTGATGCCGAACTCAATCGTCTTAACATTGATATTGCTGGCCTGCAGGAGACTCGCCTAGCTGAGGAAGGGTCACTCAGGGAAAACAACTACACTTTTTATTGGAAGGGTAGAGGGCAGGCAGAACAAAGGCAACACGGTGTGGGCTTTGGAGTGAATAATTCGCTACTGGGAATGATTGAAATTCCAGCAGAAGGAAATGAAAGACTATTATACCTGCGCTTGGCAACCTCTTGTAGTGTTGCCACCATTATTACTGCATATGCACCGGCACTCGATTCCTCTGATGATGTAAAGGATTCGTTCTATGAGGAGTTAAACTCCTTGATCAAGGCAGTTCCAAAATCTGACTACATTTATATGCTCGGTGATTTCAATGCTCGTGTGGGCAAGGACTCGAGTTCATGGCCAATGTGCCTTGGAAAATACAACATCGATCGCATGAATGAAAATGGGAAAAGGCTGCTGGAGCATTGCACCAGTAATGACCTATGTATTACAAACTCCTTTTTTAAAACAAAAGAGATGCGTACTGTCACATGGAAACATCCAAGATCCGGCCATTGGCACCAGCTGGACTTCATCATCACACGGAGACAGCATCTGAACCATATATCATTGACTCGAAGTTACCACAGTGCTGACTGTAATACGGATCATTTTTTGGTTGTTGCAATGGTTAGACTGAGACCAAAGAGAATCTACACAGCTAAACACAAATCTAGCCCCAGGATTAATATTATTAACACTTACGATCCTGAAAGGTGGTTTCAGTTTCAACAGCAACTTGAAGATGCTATCACTAATACACCAGAAAATTGTACAGTAAGTGAAAAGTGGGGTCAACTTAAGGAAACTCTTTATAAAACTGCCGTAGGAGTTTATGGCACCGTGGATCATAAGAGGCAGGACTGGTTTGCTGCAAACAGCCATACTCTGCAGCCCTTGATTGATAAGAAGAAGATAAATCTCTTAAGAAATAAGGAAAGGCCAACGCGTAACACTCTGAGTGAGCTAAAGCAAGCTAGGAAGGATGTGCAAAAGGCTGCCAGGCAGTGTGCAAATGATTATTATATCAAGTTATGTGAGTCTATTCAAATAACAAGTGATAAGGGATACATCATAAGCGTGTATGAAGGAATAAAGAAAGCCTGTGGTCCAATGATCAAATGAAGTGCACCATTGAAAACCTTGACTGGAGAAATCATAACTGATAAGAAACAGCAGATTGACAGATGGGTAGAGCACTATTTGGAGCCTAACTCAAGTGAGACCAAACTAGCTGATGATGCCCTCAACGCTATAGAGGCTCTACCAACTCTTGATCACCTGGACACACTTCCCACCATAACAGAAGTTAAGTGTGCTATAAATGAACTTGCATCTGGCAAGGCTCCAGGTAAGGATGGGATTCCAATAGAGGTTATCAGGAGTGGGCAAGACACACTCACTCTACAGATCCACCAGCTAATAGAGCTATGCTGGCGAGAAGGACAAGTCCCACAGGATTTCAAAGATTCAAGCATCATAACACTGTACAAGAACAAGGGCCATCGGAGTGACTGCAACAAATATAGTGGTATCTTACTTCTGTGTATTGTTGGAAAAGTATTTGCCAGAATTGTTCTGCGCAGACTTCAAGTCCTAGGAGATCAAGTCTACCCCGAATCACAGTGTGGCTTTCGACAGAACCGTTCTACCACTGATATTATACTCTTCTTCTTCTTCTTCTTCAGCGTTCCGAGCCATTGAGGTTCTTTGCTGCAAATACAATCCGTCTCCATTCGTCTCTCTGGTGGACCTTCTCTTGCCAGTCGTTGATTCCAAGTGCTTGTAGGTCTGTACATGTATTATCTCTCCACCGCCTTCTTGGTCTACCTCGGGGTCTACGGTCATTTATTTCCTGAGTGTAAGCGAGTTTTGTTTCCCTATTATCTTCCATTCTTTCTATATGCCCCAGCCATTGTAGTCTATTAGCCTTCATGATACCAGTGATTAGCGGGGACTTAAACAGATCATAAATGTCTTTGTTACTTCTTCTTTTCCACTCTCCACTTTGTGTATCCCTAATGGGTCCAAAGATGCGTCTTAAAATTTTGTTCTCAAAGGTTTGTAACAAGGCTTCGTCTCCTTTCGTTGTACTCCAGGTTTCAGAGCCATACAGCACAACTGGTCTGATCAGTGTTTTGTATATTGTGATTTTGGTGTTACGAGATAGCGCCTTTGATTTTAGTAGATGTTGTAGTGCATAGTATATCTTATTTCCAGAGTTGATTCTAGTTTGTATTTCTTCCCTTATGATGTTGGAGCAGTTGAAGATCGTACCCAGGTATTTGTATGTTTCCGTTCTTTTAATGGTCATATTATCTATTTGTATGTGGCCAGAGTTTCTAGCCATTCCGTCTCTTGAAATTACCATATATTCTGTCTTATCTTGGTTGATAACCAGCCCCATCTGTTGGGCTTTTTCCTTTAAGTGAGTCAATATTTCCAATGTCTTTTGTTCACTTTGCCCTATAATATCTATATCATCTGCATAACCAAGCAGCTTGGATGTTCCTCCAATATCACATTCCTCCTTTACCTTCCTTACAACTTTCTCTAGAGCCAGATTGAAGAGTAGCGGCGATAGTGCATCACCCTGTTTCAAGCCAGATGTTATTTGGAAGGGGTCTGATTTCCTGCCTTTATATGTTACTATACTCTGATTGCGATAAATGCGAGAAAAATGCCGTGAACAGAATCAACCACTGTTTATTGCCTTCATCGACCTCACAAAGGCATTTGATTTGGTCAGTAGTGAGGGTCTGTTCAAGGCACTAAAGAAGATTGGCTGCCCACAAACTCTTCTGTCCATTGTGGAATCGTTCCACACAGGCATGAAGGGTATAATCAAGTTTGATGGTGTAACTTCTGAAGAATTTGAAATCAAGAGTGGAGTTAAGCAGGGTTGTGTACTAGCTCCCACCCTCTTTATTTTATACTTTTCACTAATACTGAAATATGCCTTTCGTGATCAGGATGGTTGTATATACATTTACTCTCGCTCAGATGGCGGCCTCTACAATGCTCAGAGATTGAAGGCCAAGACCAAAGTTAGGAGGGTACTAATCAGAGAGTTGCTTTTTGCAGATGAAGCTGCAGTTACGACCTACTCTGAGGAAGAATTACAATGTCTACTGTCTGCTTTCTCCAATGCTTGTTCTGAATTTGGTTTAACAATTAGCAAAAAGAAGACACAGATTATGTCACAAGGTGCACATGGGGTACGATCAATCTTTATTGACGACGCGTAACTAGAGATGGTAGACCATTTTACATATCTAGGATCAGTGGTAAATAGAAAATTATCCCTAGATCAGGAAATCAACATCCGGATTGGTAAGGCAGCAACAACAATGAACAGGGTAAGAAAAAGAGTAAATCAAATAAACTTTATTTTAAAAAGGTCACAAATTGGGCCCTTCCAATCACGCGTCTTTCGTTCATCAAGAGCATTATACATTTACATAGGAAGAAAAATAAACATTGTGAAATGAATGTTGTAAACATAAACAAGGCAAATTACCATGTTATGAGGCCCATTTCCCACCTACCCATGGGAGTATGGGAGAACAGGAAGCTTACTGTCAAAACAAAAGTCCTCGTCTACCAAGCCTGTGTCCTTAGTACTCTTCTATATGGCAGTGAAACCTGGAAAACATACTCACACCAAGAGAAACGTTTAAACAGCTTTCATGTGCGGTGTCTGCGAAGAATTCTTGGTATTAAGTGGCAAGACAAAATCACAAATACTGAAGTATTGGAAAGATCAGGTTGTGTGATGGTTTATTCCATGCTCAGTCTTCGTAGACTTAGATGGATAGGACATCTTAGGAGGATGGATGATGGTAGAATACCGAAGGACATCTTTGTTTGGTGAATTACATACTACTACGATACAAAGATGTGTGTAAACGGGACATGATTGATACAGGCATTGATAATGCACATTGGGGGGGGGGGGGTGGCAAGTCGCCGCTAAACGTTTTGCATGGAGGACAAACATCAGAAATGGAATAAAGACAACGGAGAATATTATTGCAGATAAGTCACACACCGAGCGTGTGAGACGTAAGATGGTGCATGATGGTGGAAATGACCACGTGTTCACAACGAACATTTACAGCGCGAATTGGCCTTATCAGTCACATTCGCTACCGACATGGGTAAAAATTAATATTATGCCTTTGTGAAGCAAAAACTATCGTTTGTCAAGACGGCAAGGTGTAAATGATTTATGTATATATAGCCACTTGAGTCCCCTCAAAGGGGTTTGCAAATGAAGATTCTGGTTTTTAGCGTACCTATCTTGTATTATCAAGAGAAGTATCTGAACGTCAGGCGAATTTGAACCTAAGCCTGAAAGAGACTTATTATAGCTACCTCGACGTTGCCCTATCTTTAGATGAACGATGGCCTATATCAGGGGTCACGAAACTTTTTTCAGGGCGGGTAACTGACAAAATGACGAGCGCGGGCCGGATACTCATTCTGTACAATACTTACGCCGGTCTCCGTAGCAAAGTTCTTACGGACGCGGTTCGTAATCCTATATACCCGCGTTCGAAACACAGCTGCACCTCGATTTGGCAGCAGACCGCGTTGCGTTGGTTTGTTACGCTATGGAATGGGTGCCGGTCGTTCAGAAATCAATGGCAAGCTACTGAACGTAAACTTGCCAAGACATCAACAACATCAAAAATGCTGGTGTTGACTGCAAACGTCCTGTAAAGGATATGCGACTTACTTTAACAATACTTGCAAGTCAGAACAAAAGCTCTGGTAAAAATGACGAAAACCTAAATTAATCATTGGTGAGTGGCGTGCAATGCACAAAAAACAAAGACAACCAACATATTTATTTACTTTAAAAAAGTTATCCAAGAAGACGATGTTAGCAAAAAGATACATCAGACCTTGTGTGCACATATCCGAATCTCACAAACTAAGCAGCAAAAGACGGTTAGTGAGATTTGTGAAACTGATATTTAGCTTTCAATATGTCATCAATGTTTGGTTTGGGATAGCTGCATCGAATCAAGAGAATTGCTTTCAAATGTTCATCAATCTATCTCGTTCGATAAGTTGACTTCACATACTTCACTTTTAAAAATGTTTCCTCACACACATAAATTGTTCCAAACACTTGTGCCGTACCAGCGGCAAATTTCTTCAGTTTTGGAAACTCAACATCAGATAAGCAGTGGTAAAATTCAACAAGTGTTCCTTCCCTGTGCTTCTCATTCAACAAGTCATTTGCTTGCAAATCAATTAACTCCAACTGTAGTTCAACTGGCACATCATCAAGGTTACACTCAAGCGAATTCTAGAACAGAAGATTGACACTCTCAGTTTTGTCAAGATCTGAAAATCTCTCCACAAAATGTTTTTTCTAGTCACGAATAATTTTTCTTTTCGGAAAATCGAGGTTGACATCTTCGGCGATTGTAGCGCAAAACTCTTTTAAACTGTGAAAATAAGAAACGTTTTCTCCTTCCAGTTGTGCTTCAAACAATGACAGCTTTCTCCGAAATCCTTTGATGATTCTGTAGAGATCACAGACGAGGTTTGTCTGTCCCTGAAGTTTCAAATTCAGTTTATTCATGTGGGATGTGATGTCGATCAAACGTGACAATTTTTTGACAGAGCCAGGTAGGATCTGACAGCTGTTGATCATCTATATTCTTTTCAGTGAGGAAAAAATCTATTTCGTTTCGGAGCTTGTAAAAACGAAACAGGACTTTACCGCAGCTGAGCCACCTTACTGATGTGTGATAAGGCAAGTCACAGAATTCCCAATCAATATCTTCAAGAAAATCCTGGAACTGACGGTGATTGAGTGCATGTCACCAAAAGAACTTCACAGCAGAAACTATTGGTTTCAGTACACAAGAAATATCTAAATCTTTCCCACAGATTGCTTGTTGATGTATGATGCAGTGTATGAACAGAGCGCCCGGAAGTTGCAAATCTTCCAACTGAGTCCCGATCTTCCCCATCCGAACTTTCTTCACTCCAGCCATATATGTTCCTCCATCAACTATAACACCTCGAAGCTGATTCAACTGAAGATTATAGTCTGGCAAAACCTTTTTGCACTTCCATGACAATGTATTTTCCAGTTGTTGTTCTAGGCATGCTGAAAACGGATGCAAACTCTTCCGTTATCTGAAAGTCCAAATTGATACCACGAATAAACACGAGAAGTTGTGACGTACTCGAGAAATCAGTATACTCATCCAGCGCCAAAAAATACCTCAAAAAGTTAATAGGTTTCTCGCGTATCTGTAGCACTATGTTCTTTCCAAGTGCTACTGTTCTTCGCACAATTGAACTTGCTGAAAGTCTGATAGCTCCAACAAATCGGCTTTCTCAGGACACAAGTCATTTGTTGCTTTCATCATGTACTCTTTAATTAAGTTGCCATCAGTAAACGGGTTTCCTCGTTCTGCCATCTTATGCACCATTTTGTAACTTGTACCAGTGACAGATTCATTTTCAGCAAACTTTCTCGTGAAGAGATCTCTTTGTGTTTCTAAACCACTTTTCATGGACTCATATTTCTCAGAGCGTAGCTTTCAAGAAAACTGAATATGTTGATAGATGTTTTGTTTCGCAGTGACGCCAAAGATTGTACTCTTTCAAAACTGCAACACTTTCTATGAAACTAACTTCGTTCTCCGGCTGCAGTCTCCCAGGTGTCATGATGAATTCCAAAAGCATTCAGTGAGATTTTCAGCGTGTCTTTAAAGCGTTTCCTCTGGCCACCTTGGGAGCGTTTACCACAACGCAACTCGCCGTAAGGGAGCCTGTGATCTGTCATGAGAGTCAAGTGAACAGCACAGCGAATCTGATTCTTGATTTGTAGAGTGTGGATACTGGGCATGGACGCTCTTTCTAGGACTTCAATGTCTGGGATCTTGTCTTGCCATTTAATCTTCAGTATCTTCCTAAGGCAGACTGTATGGAAGTGTTTTAATTTCCTAGCGTGTCGCTGATAAACAGTCCAGGTTTATAAAGCATATAGCAGTGTGGATAATACAACTGCTTTGTAGACTTTCAGCTTTGTTTGCAGGCTTATTCCATTTCTGTCCCATACATTCTTGTACAGTCTGCCAAAGGTCGCGCTGGCCTTGGAGATTCTTGCATTCACTTCATCATCAATTGTGGCAGCTTGTGACACAGTGCTGCCAAGATAGGTGAATTTGTCCACAACTCTTAGACTATGACCATTCACTTTGATATTCGGCACAGTGTGATTATTCCCTGGAGCTGGCTGGTATATAACTACAGTCTTCTCCATGTTGGTATTTAGCCCAAAGTTGGCACAGGCATGTGAGAAAGCTGAAACATTATGTTGCCTATCCGCCTCTGAGTTGGCGTATAGAGCGCAATCATCAGCAAACAGGAGCTCTCTGACGGTGTGCGCTGTTAATTTTGGTTTTAGCTTTCAGCCTTCTGAGATTGAATAACTTTCCATCCATGCGGTAGTTGATGTCTATTCCAATATCGTTGTTCTCGAAGGCATTCGTCAACATTGCTGAAAACATGAGGCTGAACCAGCTCGATTAACACCTTGACCGAGGAATTCTTCTGAGCTGGGGATATTTTCGTAATAACACGAGGCTTCTATGGCATTTTTATGCTATGTTTGCTACTGTATTGTCTCTATTCACACTTGTAGTTCACTTACCTTTAACTGTCAAACAAAGAAATCCTTTTTACATACCTATAAAATGGATGACTGGCCAAAAAAAAAAAAAAAGTAAATATTTCTGGAACATCGGACCTCTGTAGACAGCCGGACGCGTCTGGGGAAGAGAAGAATGTGTGTGTGTGTGTGTGTGTGTGTGTGTGTGTTGCCATGGAAACCATGGTAACGTCAGAGCGTACGTGGCGCTACCAGGAACCAGGGAAGGACTTGGGATGGCGCGAAATAAGCAAATATTACAATAAACAATAAAATCTAGATACAATAATTTATAATTGAAAATAGTAAACTTAAGACACATAGCCGCCAGGAGGTCTCCGCACGTGTGAAGATCTCCTATTAATCTAAACATAATATTTACATTTAAATTGTATCACAACCTCTCGTGTTCCATACATCATATCAAGCAAGTTCGAGTACCGTCGGCGGGCCGGATGAAATGACGTCGCGGGCCGGATCCGGCCCGAGGGCCGTAGATTGGTGTCCCCTGGCCTATATTTATATGTGCATAGCTACCTCAACGATGGCCTATATCCACATGTGCATCTTAGACTGATATATGATGGCTACCTCAACGATGGCTTATATCTATATGTGAATAATAGACTGACTGATTATGGCTACCTCATCGATGGCCTATGTCTACATGAGACTCTTAGTCTAGAAAATATGAGGGTTATTTTATCGATGACCTATGTCTATTGGATTCATGATTGAATATATGATTGACATATGAAGTCTTACACTAACAAGAAGTATACACGTCCTCTAAGACTAGTAATATAATATTTAATGCGAAATGTAATTTCAGATCTCGTTGGGACTGAACCAGTCGTGTTAGAATTCGCCAATAGGTTGGACATTCATCAGAATTATGGCGACACTGTTGGTACGTCCTTCACCGACCCTAAACGGTCACATGAACAATATTTCACCAGTTAGAGATACTCAGCTCCAACTGAGGTGTTCATACCAGCTGGCTGCAGCGGGAGATTCTTGATGCCATAAGATCCTCCCAATTGGTCGTTGACTTGTGCTTGACTACGTGTGGGCTACATCACCGAGAGACACCTCGACATCGACTTAGTAGAGAACGTGATCCTTTTGGGAACTGCGGAGGATTGCAATTCGAAGGTACTTATCCACGTGAACGGGGACACTTCCGAAGGCTATGGCAAATCTACTGTCAGCTCGAGGGGAACAAGATCCGGTGAGGAACTTGTGTCGACTCGACAGACGCACACTACGAAGTCTCACTGGCCTGATGATGACACTTGGGTCATCACTACTTAGCCGACATTCCTTTGTCTAACTTTGTATATAGATATTCTCTATCCCGATCTCTATCCTACACCAGGACGCTCTTTTACATTAAAGTTCTCAATTGTTACCATGTCTTTACGTGATGTGATGTGTGTCGTATGGACTGAACTCCCCGAGGGAAGGTGTCCTTTAAAAAAAAAGGGGGGGGGGGCCGGGGGGACTAGTGAGAGAGACAGGTGAAGTCCAGAGTTGGTCTGGGGTTAAGTTAGATGAATGATACGTGGTTTGGGGTCAGTACAGCGCGTGAAGGTCTAAGCATAACACTATCCAGTCAGCACAGCGGGTGGTCTTGTTACAGGTATAAAGATAATAGCATTGGAAGCAAAGATGCCATGTAGACTACATGTCGACCTGTGGTAAACATATAATAGCATTGGGGACAAAGATTCCATGTAGACTACAAACAGAAGAACCTACTTGGCACCAGGTCACCTTTGATGACCGTTAAGGGCTGAAACATTCACGGAAGGGGACTACTTCTGACGATCAGAAGCCTTCTGTCGCGCTTCCTCAACGGCCGAGTGTTTATCACTTGAAATAAAGAGGTCACGTAGAATACAGGATACCTGGGAAGGTTAACCCGGCCAACAAATGCCCGCAGAAGTCGGGTGCGTCGGCCGAATGGCGTAAGAACGCAGCTCTGCTGTAAACAGGCACAACGCAGTCAAATCCGGAAGAAAAAAAATCCGGATGAACGCAGAAGAAGAAGAATACAGGATACAGGCAGACCGACCTACTTTGCCCCAGATGACCTTGGATAATATCAACACACATGTGATCACGTGACAGTTGAAGGTCGCCTCTACACGTCTGCTGGAGTGTTGGGTACATGGTGCAAGCCACATATTGTAATAGATAATGGGTACTTGGTGAGGGACGGGCTCAAGGTCACACTGTTGGCCTGTACTGGCAAGTACACTTCCATCCACCCATCATGTGCCATACCGATAAGCGTGGGCGGTCATGTTCTGCCATCTTGCTCGATCACCAGAGTCGTGGATCAGCTCCGTGTTCTTGTCTCGACCGTGCCACGTGGCCAGTCCATCCAGGTATTTATTTCTCGGTCTTCCGCTTGGTCTCTTCCCTTTGATCTTGCCAGTTGTCGCCAAGTTCTCTACGCAATTTCTTCTCATAACATGTCCAAACAATTTTGACTGTCCACGTCTAATGACTCTAATCAGTTTACGATCGTCATTTGTTTCTTGAAGGACTTGTTCATTGGTTTTTCTGTCTGTTCATGCTTTTCTTTGCATTTTTCTCAGAAAATACATTTCCACAGCCATCATATGTTTTTTCAGCTTGCCTGCTCATTGTCCACGCTTCACATCCATACAAAAGTGTAGATTCTATTTAGCACTGCAATACTCTTTTTATTGGTCAGTATGTTTTTCATCTTTCAAAAGGCTACCTTCGCATTGGCGATTCTTGTTCTAATCTCTTCAAGGTTCTTCATCAGATGTGTCTGTTCCGAGATAACTGTATCAATTCACTTGCTTAATAATATGCCAATTTACTCGTATATCACATTGTGGTATTTCCTTCTTCCCAGTGTTTGCGTGACAGGTAAACATAATCTAACATCGGGAATTACCAACGGCTATTAATAATTTATTGGTTTGCCTGGAAAATGACACATACACTGATCTGTAATACCTGTTTGTGTAACCAAAGGCTATTAATAATTTATTGGTTTGCCTGGAAAATGACACATACACTGATCTGTATTACCTGTTTGTGTAATCCAGATGAGTAAGTGTTTCCGTAGAACGCGTTTAGACTGGCAAAATAGTACAAGACGTACAATTATTGGCGTTAATCTTCACTCATAGAAGTAGTGAAAAGAAGTAATTAGAGACGGCTTGATACTACAAACATTGAAATCTATAACAGTGATCAGATTACGACTGGAAAATTCCGCCGACAGATGTTGACAACTCCTCGCTGAAGGAATATCTTCTTCGACCTGCGACTAACCTTCAACTACGGACGAGTGGTCTTGTGCAAGTATGTGTGTGGTGTAGAGTGTCCGTGGGTTATAAGCTAGTTTTGTTTTTTACCTAAGCCAGCCTGGACGCGGACAAGTAAGTAGATAAGTCAGTACAGAACTATTTGACATGCTTTAACGTAGATTTGTTATATGGTGCTAACCCATATTTATATAGAGCAATCGACGCTCAGTGCAGCATGTTGTCTGTATCACACCGACTGCCTTGGCTTCCCACGACATTTCCTGGTGCACATTTTAGGCTGAGTGGACCGGAACCCTGGCCAATTTTACAAGTTCGACCCACCCTCATACGGATGGAACCCACAACATTATCACGGCTGCCGGTAAATAGATAGTATGAATTAATCTTCGGACTTCGCACAGGAAACAGCAGACTGAAGAACCACAAGTTTAATAAACCAAAAATAGGAGATACTCATGAATGTCACTGTGGAACTTGTAAAATGATAGCTAAACATTTGCTGCGGGGGTGTTCAACATATCCGGAATACTGAATAGTATTCTGGCCTACATCCACGCCCCTCTATGTGAGGACAAACTACACGGAGATCATAATGGAGTCGACCTTGTATGGGTCACAGCACTGAAGCTATGCTTCTCTAATAACATAATTTAGGCTTAAAACTGAAAGCCAGTTAATCAACTCCTTGGGATGCATCCATCCAGAGAGAATCAGTACTGTTGTAGATGCCACTGTCTAACTCTGCTGACTTCCCGCTATATATCAATATTTAAATGTTTGCACAATTTCGGCTCCACATTTTCTCATTTGGCACCCTTCACATCTGAACTTCAGCGCCGTCTTCCTGGCAACGAAATATGTGCCTAGGAACAGGCCACGCCCAGAAGTTTTCTATTTGCGTTAAATGCTTTTTACATGTTCTAATTTCATGTTTTTCTTTAAATCTGTTTCTGTTGTTCCTTATGAAGAATAGTATAATCGAAACGCCGTTCATTTTTATTTCATTATATTTTGGGATAATTGTATTTCGGGGAGGGGATTTCCCCCTGTGATTTACGTTTACCTTAGTGGATCTTTGTAACGTTTGTACATTTTGTCCGTGGTTAGTATCTCTCAATTTTTTCGCAGGAGTTACAAGAACCTAACTGGTTTTATTTCATACATGGATATGACGACAAGCTTAAGCTGGCTGCTGCTTTGTTGGAATTAATTCATACTGACATCTAAAGACGAACCATGAAGAAGATAGATTAGCAAAGGAAAATGGAAGCTTAACTCAGCCTGGTGTAGACGTAACCTTTGATGAGGACAAGAGATTTGTAAGGAGCAATTATTAACCAAGTGGAGATCACAACATCTAGGTCACCAGACAGAGCATCCAGGTAACCATACATAGCATCCAGGTAACCATAAAGAGGATGCATATTAACAGCTTCACCGAAATAAACAAGTTACAATCTGCAGACTTCGGACTGGCTACAACTGAATGAATTATCACTTGTTTAAACAATTAAAGATAAAACATACTGATGGATGTAACTGTGGAACTATTAAAATAACAGCTGAACATGTGTTTACAAGAGTGTCCAACATATGTAAAACAGAGAAGTATTTTGGTCCACTTCAGGACAACATCTGTGGGAATATCAATAAGTTTAAGTTGGCTGTTGCTGTTTATGATTTACTAGTCAATGTTTATGTTCAATAGTTTTTCATTGCTTTCTGAACGACCGACGCTCATACCACCGGAATCAATGCAAGGTGGTCTACTTCCAAACCGCATGCAGCTGATTTCGAACCCTGGAATCGCCATGTTGGGGATTTGTGAAAAGCCTTCACTATCCCTAAGCCACAACTTCGGCTACATATAAATAATTATAACTTTTTTCTAAAACAGGTTACGTCGTGCACCACACATTCATGATTATCATGATTATCGCCATCATCATTACTATCATTATCGCATCATAATTATCATCATTAACATCATCATCATTATCATCATCATTATCATCATTATCAACAGCACCATGATCGGTATTATCTTCATCATCATTGTCATAATTATTGCCATCACTACTATCAGCTTTATCGGCAACAGCATTATCATCATCATTATCATCATGTTCATTATCATCATCATTAGTTTAGTTTAGTTTAGTTGTTGGATCAACATCGGTTGATCACACCGATTTTTCGCACACTAAGTGCTCCGTTTTCCTCCTAACTCAAACCTGAGTCTGGAGAAACTCAGCTCAATGCACGAACTCCGTTGCATCGGCGAGGATCCTGAAGTACTTTGGGTAGATTTTAACTCGAAATTTTGCCCGGGCAGCGTTAGGCTACTATTTTTCGATTTCCAACTGCCAAGGGATTTTTTACGTGCGCAACAATACAGACGGGCGTCCGATCTCACTACCCAGAGACAACAATACACACGGGCGTCCGATCTCACTACCCAGAGACCAGGGGACATTTTATTACTGGAAGTCCGGGTGGATTCTTTAAATAAATCCCGGTCCTCACCGGGGCCTGAACCCGAGACCTCCAGCACTCGAGGCGGACACCATACCTCGAGACCACTCAGCTCCCCGTCATCATCATTATCACCATTATCGTCATTATCATTATCACCATCATCATCGTGTGTTTTGCCATGGCGAAGGCGCTCATGTCTCTCCATAGACCTCGGTCCTTGATGTTCTATATCAGTTCCACCAATGAGAAAGTCCATTAAGAGGCAAATGAAAACCGTAACCGGATTAGAGAAATTTTACATAGAAAGTCAAGATGTGTAAGGCCTGTTATGAGAAGAAATAAACTGGAGAACTTGGTGACAACTGACGAGATTGAGGGGGAAAGAACAAGAGGAAACCAGAGAAGTAAATATCAGGATGGCTTGGCCACATGGTGTGGTCGAGACAAGAACATCACGACTCTGGTGATCGCATGAGATGGTGAAACATGACCGCCCACGCTTATCGACGTGGCACATGATGATGATACTGCTGACATCACCCTATACCATTATTTCAGTCAATCAATGATCATTTCTCTCAGTATACCTCTGTCTTTTCATCGCTGATCTTGCCAGTCTTCACGATGTTCTCCAATCCCTCGTTTCTCAGAATATCACCAAAGAACAATATATTTCTCTCTCTTATGTTGGTGTGTAATGTGCTACTTTCATTAACCTCTTCAAAGCGACCGTTGTTAGTTACTCTGGCTGTTCAAGGTATTCACAAGAATCGTCTAAGGAGCCATATCTTTTCTTCCTCCTGGTTGTTCTTAAAGTGATAGTTGATATTCCAGGATTTATAATGATAGATCAGAATAGGTTAGATAACATTTCAGCTCTCTCAGACTTGTGTCCCACATAACAATTAGTTGTATATCCTTTACGAATACGTCGTACTTCATGGAAATAAAAACAATCAAATACAGAGGTTCTGCAAAACCTGGGAATGAAAAGAGAGATTATGAAAGAAGTAAAAGAGAGGCGTGTGAAATATTTCGGCCACGTTAAAAGACATAACACTCTTATAAACACATTGTGGAGGGTAAGGTTGAAGGCAAGCGAGCAAGAGGTGGACAACGATACAAGTGGGAAGACAGCATCAAGAGATGGACGAACAGCGGTCTGATAGAATGTACAATCTAGACAAGAGGCAGACAATGCTTGGGATTCATTGCAGCCAATCTTCATTGTGGAGACGGCACCTGATTGATTGATTGATTGATTGATATCTTTTACAAGACGTCGCAATCAACCCTGTAGTTACGTTCAGTAGTTTGCCATTGCTTGCTGAACGACCGGTACTGATATCATTATGTCCCACATGTCATATATAAGTATAGCACTTCCTCTGGTCTCATAGAATTACAACACAACTTTGGGGCATATTACGCAATTGGAGAATCACTGGTGTGTGTCAACACGCTTGATGTAAATTAGCGACATGCATTTGTCGCTACACCCACCGGTTGTGTATCAGCTACATTCGCTACCGCCATGGGTTGTAGTTATTATGCCTTTTTGAAGCACAGTCTACCAATATTCTCATGCCACCAGGTGCATTGGGTATATGGTGCCAGCCCGATATGTATGAGCAGTTGTCACTTCATGTCTTCAGTATCAAGCCGGTCGCCTTTACTTCCACGCACACTTCCTGGTATCCACTCTAATCTAGGTCAATCAGGCAAGACAGGTACATTTTTAAAATCCATCCCTATAATTAGTGTTGATTTACATCTTGATAAGTGAGTCGTAGTAACAATGGAAATATGTTCCTTTTGGTTTCAGATTTTATTGGACGGGAAAATGGAAGTATGTAATTTGCACCATTCTGACAAGCACGGCATAGATTGAACAAAGTGGTTATTCTTACAACAGAGAAGTCAGAATATATACAAGAGCAAGTCAGGTAAGGTCGTGTTCTTAGATTGTAATGGAAGGAAAACGGATTCATAAGATATTACAGACACTCAAGAACGGTGTCCTGATCGGGATGTGTGTGCAGTATCTCAGTGTGTCTCTTGTATAGTGTATCCCTTTAAGTTTGCTTATATTAAATATATGTAAAGCATTTAGTGTGTGTATGACATTTAGAATCCTATAAAGTTTACTTAATTTGTGTGTGTAAAGCATTCAGTGTTTCTGTTGTAGTGTTAGTTAGTTAGTTAGTTAGTTAGTTAGTCGCAGTTCCAACTTCACAGCAACGGGTCGTCCCCA
Source organism: Cepaea hortensis (assembly GCA_963921405.1). NCBI lineage: Eukaryota > Metazoa > Mollusca > Gastropoda > Stylommatophora > Helicidae > Cepaea > Cepaea hortensis. Next base: position 77,333,979 of record OY992897.1, read on the forward strand.
TTATGCTCCGTTCCTGTGCCAGTGAATATCACACAAAACGTTCCCCACTGCCCAATGTGAAAAGTGGAAAAGACAGAAGTCTCGACAAACAACAGCCCTGTTGTAGTGTGTAGTTCATCAATTGTTGTTATGTCTGGCATCTTCTATAGCAGGCATATCATGACAAGAGAAGAACGCACATTAATAACTATTACAAAAGAAGGAATTGAAGGTAATGTTATATGGTGTGGTCAAGGACATATGCTAGTCCACTTCAGCCATACAAAGAGATACATACATCCGTGTTAAATGATGTGCTAGAGAGGAGAGTGGTGGTGGATAGTGTGCACAAGTATGTCGAAGTTATATCTGGTTTTTGACATGACTCGAAGAAGACAGTAAGGGTGAGCAGTGAAAAAAGTATCAGCAGATCTTGGAACATCATTATAGCTGATTTCACTGCGGATATCGTACTTTACGATGATGGTGATGATGACAATAATGAAGACAATGTTGATGTTGATGATTCCTCCCATTCTCCTCCCATCCACGCACCGAGGAGCGCAGTTGGAAGGGTACAAGCTTTATCCTCGTGCGAGAAAATGAAACCTAAATGTCATAGCCGGGCAGACCAGGCCCTAAACCTTGGTCGGCAACTGGTCTAGGATCGAAGCTCCGACAGGCGGACAGTTAGAGCATTCCTTTACTGATCCTGCAGTTTCTGCAGCTTGTCTTGCTCTAGATGTAGTGGTGTCACATTTCCTCTGGAGTGAACCAGGCAAACAGAGAGCGGGATCATGCTGCACGGGTAACACATGGTCTCTAAATTCAGCTCAGGCTTCATGCTATGGAGAGGTATAACTCCATCCCTGGTCCTACCGCCATGGGTTATAGTTATGATGCATGGGGTGTCGGGTTTAGTCCTACAGAGAGCAGGTAGTACCGTATACTGTTGTACGGTGGCATTAATTGTTCTCATCCACTCTTTGACCATTCACCCATTTATTTATTTTTTTTAAACCATAACCCGTAATGGTGTTTCCACCTTGTCGTGGTGGGGGAGCTTGAGTTTCTCAATGACCCTGAGAGCTATGCCGGCGGTAGCGTAGCTACCAGCAGGGCCTCCCAAGCCGGACAGGTCAAAGGGTAGAGAACAGACAAAGAGAAACACCCTGGTCCTCCAGGTTGGGGGTTGAAGCGTGGGGTTAACATCCCACCTTTGTAAAAACCATTTTGTTACGAAACAAATACATGAGCCTCGAATTCGGACTGACTTATTTGGACATCGACCTCGGAACGTTAAAGGACTTTTGAGATTTGGAACATGGAATGTACTGACACTATATCGAGCTGGAGCGACTGAAGAATTAACCAGGGAGCTAGTTGAATATAAATGGATATAACAGCAATTCAAGAAATATGGTGGCCAGGACAGGGTACTTTAGAGAAAAAGGGAATGATTATAATATATGGAGGAAACACCCAAAATAAACATGAATTAGGAACAGGATTTGTCATCAAAAAAGAGTTATGGGGGAGCGTTCTAAACTTTAAAGCTATTAATGATTAGATTAGTAAATTACGAATAAAAGGTAAATGGAAATATATAACGATGATTAATGTACATGAACCTACTGAAGAGAAAGAAGATGATACTAAAGAAGACTTTTATAATGATCTGGAAGATGTCATAGAAGAAACCCCCAAACAGGACATCCTGATTGTGCTGGGAGACTTCAAAGCAAAATAGGTAGAGAGCAAACTCATAAAAAAGTTGCCTGTATGGAAAGCCTACATACAACTTCAAATGATAATGAATGGAGAGACATCAACCTAGCAGAAGCCAAAGGACTGCAGATTAGCAGAACCAGACTGCAAAGAAAGGATATACATAAACAAACATGGAAATCATGTGACAAGAGAACCTATAATCAAATAGATCACATTTTAATTAACAACAAAAATGCATCAAACATACAAGTTAGAAGCTATAGAGGAGCAGGGTGCCACAGCGACCACATCCTCGTTGGGGCAAAATGTAAAATAAAACTTAAGAGAGCTTTCTATGCTAAACTACAAAGGTTACACCCAACATATAACAGAGAAAAACTACAAGACATTACAGTCAAAGAGAAATTTACAGATGAAATAAAATGTAAACTTGAAATTCTACAAAACCCGTTGGAGGAAAGCGTTGACCAAACTTGGTTGAACATCAAGAATACAATTCAATCTACCGCAGCTTGGTGTGTTAACCACGCATAGAAAGAACAGATGGTTCAATCCAAAAAGTGCAGAATCAGTCATTAGGAAAAAGAATGCCAGACAGCTATGGCTAAATGACACCAACAACATCCAAAAGGAAGAGCATTATAGAAATGAATGTAAAGAGGCTACAAAAATAGTTCGACAGCAGAAGCGAGAATATGTGAGCAATATAATCAAAGATATGGAAACTAATCACCAGAAAAACGAATCCAGAAAGTTTTTTAAAGAACTGAAGTCAATGAAACGAGGGCACCAACAAAACACATATGGTTTAAAAGACAAAAATGGGAATATGATAAATACCAATGAGGAAATGTGCAACACATGGAAAGAATATTTTATTGAATTACTAAATTGTGAAGCTCCAAGTCACATTTTCCCACAGGAAGAAGTTCTAACATGCGAACCACAAATTGAAGAACCTGCATTTGCAGAAATCCTATATGTAATCACTGGACTCAAAAACAATAAGGCAACTGGGGCTGATGGAATTGCTGCTGAATTTATAAAGGCGGGTGGCCATGCATTATATCTAAAGCTATACGAAGTAATAATAAAAATCTGGAGGACTGAAGAATTACCCCATGACTGGAAAGAGTCATTATTGATACCTATCTTTAAGAAAGGAGACAAGTTCCAATGTGAAACTTATAGAGGAATATCACTACTGTCCACAAGCTATAAGATACTATCGGCAGTACTACTAAATAGACTAAAACCATATTCAGAATACATATTAGGTGACTACCAGGCGGGTTTTAGACAAAACAGATCAACAATAGATCAGATATTTATCTTACGACAAATAGCCGAGAAAAATTGGGAATATAAAAGAGATCTCCATAACATTTTTGTGGATTTTAAAAAGGCTTATAATAGTGTCCATTGGAATAGTCTATGGAATGCTATGCGGGAATTTGGAATACCAAGGAAGTTAATCAACATGACCAGACTATGCATGGAAGATACTTATAATATAGTAACATATAATGGCAGGAAATCAAACCCTTTCCAAATAACATCTGGCTTGAAACAGGGTGATGCACTGTCGCCGCTACTCTTCAATCTGGCTCTAGAGAAAGTTGTAAGGAAGGTAAAGGAGGAATGTGATATTGGAGGAACATCCAAGCTGCTTGGTTATGCAGATGATATAGATATTACATTGGAAAATGAACAAAAGACATTGGAAATATTGACTCACTGAAAGGAAAAAGGACAACACATGGGGCTGGTTATCAACCACAATAAGACACAATATATGGTAATTTTAAGAGAAGGAATGGCTAAATACTCTGGCCGCATACACATAGATAATATGACCATTAAAAGAACGGAAACATACAAATACCTGGGTACAATCTTCAACTGCTCCAACATCATAAGGGAAGAAATACAAACTAGAATCAATTCTGGAAATAAGATATACTATGCACTACAATATCTACTAAAATCAAAGGCGATATCTCGTAACACCAAGATCACAATATACAAAACACTGATCAAACCAGTTGTGCTGTATGGCTCTGAAACCTGGAGTACAACGAAAGGAAACGAAGCCTTGCTACAAACCTTTGAGAACAAAGTTTTAAGACGCATCTTTGGACCCATTAGGGATACACAAAGTGGAGAGTGGAAAAGAAGAAGTAACAAATACATTTATGATCTGTTTAAGTCCCCGCTAATCACTGGTATCATGAAGGCTAATAGACTACAATGGCTGGGACATATAGAAAGAATGGAAGATAATAGGGAAACAAAACTCGCTTACACTCAGGAAATAAATGACAGTAGACCCCGAGGTAGACCAGGAAGGCGGTGGAGAGATAATACATGTACAGACCTACAAGCACTTGGAATCAACGACTGGCAAGAGAAGGTCAACCAGAGAGACGAATGGAGACGGATTGTATCTGCAGCAAAGAACCTCAATGGCTCGGAACGCTGAAGAAGAAGAATAACCCGTAATATATTTTCAGACATTATTCTCCAACATTTTTACTACTCTCTCTTGCAATTTTATCATACCCTGGTGATTTCCATGTTTAGAGGTTGTTAATTTCCCACTAGACGTGATTGTTTTGTTTCTTGTTTTTATTTTACATTTAGGCTACATTTTCGCACCACTTAAAAGTAATGAAATTGGTGAACGCCCAATCTTTGAGCAGTTAGTTGCATGTCATTTGCAGGAAGTAGAGTCGTCAATTTCATCATCACCGTTCACGTCTCTCCACAGATCTCGGTCTTTGGTGTTCTGGATCAACTCTGCTGATGATATTCCTCCACGGCATCGTCTCTGTCCATCTAACATCTTTTCTCTTGGTCTGCCCCTGCGTCTCTTCCCCTTGATCTTTCCAGTTGTCACGATGATCTCTAATGCCTCTCTTCTCATCACTCCAGTAAATTGTTGGCTGTTTGTGATTTACGTTGCAATGTTTACATTTAGTATTTTGCCACTGCTTTCTGAAATACCGACGCCTATTGCCACCGAAATCAACGCAAGTCTGCCTGTTTCCAAATCTTTTGCCATGATGTCATCCCTCAACTCGGTATGTAACATCATCTAATGGCAAATCAGGAGACGAGATCGAAAATAGACGCAATAAGGCAAACTAACTCATTGGACAAATGACACCAATACTGAAGAACAAACACGCACCAATGGATATACTAAAAAAGCAGTGTACAATACAATCGTCCTAAGCTACCAACTGACGGTATATCACAACAAGCAATGATGTACAGACCAAATGGAACCAGAAGAAACGGCCAACTATGTAAACGATAGACAGTGGGAAATACAGTCTATGGGAATCTCGATATATGAAGCCCATAAACCATAAATAGGAGAATAATAATATGGGTTTGTAGAAGGCAAGGGTGAAGTAAATGCTGCATATACATACATTAACTTGAGGGTTCTGTAGAAGTAAACAAAGAACTACATCTTTGCTTTATTGAGTACACAAAGGCTTTCGATAAAGTAAGACATGTCAACATGATAAAGATGCTTGCAGATCTACACATTTCTGGTAAAGAACTTAGGCTTGATATATATATATATATATATATATATATATATATTGGAAACAACAAGTTACCATAAGGATTGATAATGAAGTAGGTCAATAACAGCCTATTAAGAGAGGTGTGAGGCAGGGATGTGTAATGTCTCCAGATCTGTTTTCCCTGTATAGTGAAACTATTTTCAGAAATGTAGAAGATATAAATGGAATCATCATTGGAGGACAAAACATCAATAACATTGGATATGCAGATGGTACAGTATTGATTTAAGACAATGAGCCTGATCTACAACATTTAGTAGATGCGGCTGTTGCACACAGTGAACAATTTGCGTTAGAAGTAAATTTTAAGAAGACACAGATTATGGTGGTCAAAAGAAAGAAGCAAATAACACAATGTAGTATAAATGTACATGGGAATATCTTCAACAAATGAATCGGTACAATTATCTCGGAACAGTCATAACATCTGATGGAAGATGCCTTGAAGAGATTAGAACAAGAATCCCCATGGCGAAGGTAGCCTTTTGCAAGATGGAAAACATAATGACCAATAAAAAGATGTAAGTTGCAACTAGAAAAAAGAGTGTTGAAGTGCTACATAGAACCTGTACTTTTGTATGGATGTGAAGCGTGGACAATGAGCAGACAATATGAAAAACATCTGATGGCTGTGGAAATGTGATTTCTGAGGAAAGTGCAAAGAATAGCATAGACAGACAGAATAACCAATAACCAAGCCCTACAAGAAACATAATGGCCATTTTTACTGGATTCTGATTACCGGCCTCAAGATTCTGACTGATCGGCCTATGCGAGTTAATTTATTATTCCTGTTTTTGACTGCATTTATGAGCTTACATTTGTTTTGTTTTTAGTTCTGTTTTCATTTCTGTCACAATCTGTTATTCCATATCTTTTAATTTTTTTTTTTTTTGGCGCTCACCCGCTTTGAACTCAAGCGTTGTTCATAAATGCTACTTACAGTAGCACTGGACTGAATGTTGCATGGGGATGAGCTTTTCCTGTTACAAGTGTCCCTCGCCATCAGGTGAACCCACTCTGACTACTCAGGTACTTGTAATCTACTTCCCCAAATCAAGGACGAGAAGTCAACATGTTAGTCCAATTGACCGGTGTAGGGGTTGAACCTGGTACTTCGGCATCAGCACACCGGATGTTTAAGAACGAGCGCTCTTATCCATTTACCCATGCTGAACTCATTGTTACCTGTTAACGGCAGGACGGACTAGTTACTTCTAGCAGTTCTCCCTGTAATTTCACTGTTGGTTTGTCCACTGGAACATACATAACCGAGTGACCAAGTGACACCATTCACACTAAAGATATGTATTCACATTAATTATGAAGTGAAATTTTGCAATATAACATCATCTTCATGTGCCATGCATATATGAATAATTCACAGCTTCTGAATTGAAGTGGGGACTGAACTGACTTACACGTGTATTTGGCAAATCAGTCAGCAGTGTTATGTTAGCAGTGTTATGTTATTGAAAGCGTCGCAGTCGCTCGTTCGTCATAATACTGACAGGCAAGTAAGACATGTCACACAATATACATGTCAGTGAGTTTATTACTGATGAAATATATACATCTTCAATGATCATCAGTTAAATTTGACAATATCTAGCAACATTCTATTGTAATAGCTAGCAATACACTCATACGCTCTCGTATCATAGAATTTATATCACAACTAGCGCACAGGGCAAACAATTCCACGCTCCCTTAACAATAGCAACCGCTGTCAGGTATTAGCGCACACTCTCTCTCTCTCTCTCTCTCTCAAATATCCCAAACACATCCTTTCGCCACCGCAGTCAAGTCCAGTCTGATCTTTCTCTCACACAGTCGGTGGTCAGGTGGTCCCTGACCCCCGTGCACCCGGAAGTGTTTCTGTGATGTAATAGCCACATCACATGTGAGTAGGCTTGAGAGCAAGGAGGAATAGTTGGCCAAGCTTCCCCTCACTTTGACGAGCGACCAGCCCAGGCGTGGGATCCGCCCACGACGGTGTGCATTACATTAGCAGTAGTGTTCATGGCATGCACGGATTACTCGCAATAAAGTGTACAGTTCTGTGGCATACAGCCATTCGTGAATTTATAATCCATTGACATACATTTCTGACATATGCAGTCATTTGTTAATCAATTATTCATTTTAAAAGTCGCTTAAAAGTCGACTTCATTGCACCGGGTTGTTATCCCACATGGCTCAGTCTCTTTCCGCAGCGAGGAAAGCATCGCACAAAGCACGAACACCGTAGTTCCAGCGACGAGTCTCCGAAATAAATGCACTCGTGAACCAAAGGACACGGCTCGGATACGAACCCACAACCTTCGGAGCCCGAGGCAGACGGCTTTACCACTTCGCCACGGAGGGTCCCTCAATAATTCATTGCCATACATATCCTGCATGTGTTATACTAGTGTTTACCAGCTAATGTAATAATGTCCCGGGGTAAAGTATCGGCTGTTGTCTGTTTATTTCTGGATGTCATCGTTTCATCCACATGACAGGTGTCCTTAGAACCGGGGTAGCGCAGTGTTAGTCCTATGGTAGCCCTATGATAGCCCAGTGGCAGTCCACTGGCTAGAACACTTGCCCATCGACCCTGTGGATATATGTATGAAAACCTATCAATACGATTTGTGTTTTAATTGACCTGTAATTCCACGCCGATCCAACCTAATATAATAAGTACCCGAAAATGTTCCGGAAAGTAAAGACAGCGGGTATAATAGAGATCACACCACTCACTGAGTGTCAACGGGGTCTCCGTGGTGCAGTCGTCAAACCGCCTCCCCGCGCTCCATGACCGTGGGTTTGTTTTCGAACTTCGGCATGGGGCTCATGAGAACATATTGCTTCCGCAATCATGGATCTTCTACAGTTCTGTGGCTGTTCAACGCTATGTCGCTCTGCAAAACGAAATCAGCCATAAAGGATGAAACCCTGTGCAATGAAGACGGTGCTCCTTCCTGTAAACCTCTGTTTTAACCTGTAAAGATGGGGCTAGTTCTATACACAAAATTCCCATCAAAACGTGCAAACGAGCCTTTCACATTTCACAATCCTGTCACAGAGTGTGTCCAGATGTCGCGAGACAGCCAGAATAACATCGTACCTTACACACGTGTCTCCTCAACAGAATCACCAACAGAAATGAAGCGTCTGTGTGTCCTGGTGACGATGTGTGCCTGTCTTGTCACGTCTGCCCCACAAGATGTTGCTTTGGCAGTTCAGAGAGGGCCAACCCAACTAGATCTCACCAGCAGCGAACTATCCAAGTACGTCAAGTTAAAAAAAAAGTAAAGTTAAACTAATTAAAGTTAAAATAAGTAAAGTTAAAAAAATAAAGTTAACCTTTCGCCTTTCACGCTATTAAGTGTATCTTGGTATATGGTGATGGCCACATATTATGACATCAGTGGAGACTCGGTAGGTGACGTGGTCAGTATCTCCTCGCCCGCCTTGACTTTCCAGTTAATGTCCTGGTAAGCATTCCAGGCGGGGTCGATCTGGGAGTCCAGGTCAATGAACAAACACCCCCGCTTCTAATGCGATTCGAACACTTGACCATCTGGCTGTGCCTTCTGGGCACATCGCTCCTGTGGCATGTTTACTAGCGTCATATGCCAGTTGCCGGGTGTTTCTTTTCTTGGTTACGGGGCTTCGCGCCGATGCTACATTCATTGCTATCAGGTGTGAATGATCACTGGGTTTCACACGGCATCATTGAGCAACACATAGATTTCATGGGCAATGTGAGATAGGGTAATTTAACACGTCCTAGATGATAATGTCTTTTTGACGGGCCACTACTGCAATACCATGGAGAGATAATGCATATACAGACCTACAAGCACTTGCAATCAACGACTGGCAAGAGAAGGTCCATCAGAGAGACGAATGGGGACGGTTTGTATCTGCAGTAAAGAACCTCAATGGCTCGGAACGCTGAAAAAGAAGAAAAAGAAGAAGAAGAACTATTTACTATTTCAGTGGCACTGCATTTATATCTCTAGAGATCCTTGATCTTTATTCTGTCTTTGTAGACATCTTTTCTTCTACTTCTAATGGCCGTTAGCCCTTCCATCTTTTACAGTCTATAACAGTTAACTACTTAGGCCGAACTCAACGTAGCTTGAATCACATGACACCGGTATAGTTTCCCACATTCTATTTTACTAATACAGTTCAGAGATATTTTACCAATACTATACACTGGACACTGCCAATAGCACAGTCATTTGTTCCACAAAAGATTCCCGAATATACACAGCAATGCCTAAACGTTGACTATTCTAAAAGAGCGGCGTAGTGTTAGCCATGCACTATGACACCAGAAACTGGTCCGACGCTGACCATGGTTCAAGCCCCAACTGTCTGTAGGTGACAGTTTGTCCTGGCACAAAACGTCCTGAGTGCTTTTCAGGCTTTTGTGACCAATGCCGTGGTAGATCACTTCACACGGTCTCCTCAAGTAGACCGCGCTTGTTACAAACTCATGCCATGATCCGGGCCTGTATAAACTGATCCATGGCAAACTGCCAGGCAAGTATGGGAGCTATTAGACCACAGCGGCTCCCAAAGTTTTAGTAATTGGGATAATGTTAAAGTAAAGTAATTTCAGACCAAAGAGTGATTCATACATAACCTCTGGGTTTAATGAATATAAACGCATCATTACTCTTGCTACCTGCCAGGACTTACTCAGACACGACTGAGCAACGCTATGACAGTAGATGGTACTACCTGCTTTCTGTTAGAGCTAAACGTTGGGCGTAGCTTACCAAATCCGACACCCCACAATGTGCCAACGGCTTCGGGAGGAGGAGCGCAATTAGGAGGGTACAAGCCTTACCCTAGTGCGAGCAAATGGGACCTAACGACTAAATATCATGGTAGGGACACCAGGCCCTAAACCTTGGTCAGCACATGGTCTAGGATCGAAGCTCCGACAGATGGACAGTTAAAGCAATGATTTGCTGATCCGGCAGCTTCTGTAGCTTGTCTTATTTCAGACGTATTGGTGTTATCTTTCCTCTGGAGTAAACTTGACAGACCGAGAGAGGGATCATGCTGCATAGAGAAAATACAGTCTCGATAATTCAGCTTAGCTTTGTGCTATGGTGAGGTATAAATCCTTCCTTGGTCTTTTGAAGCACATTGTAACAAACTATCGTCTGTCAAGCCGGTAAGGTGTCAGTGATTAATTACCCGTGATGCAACCGATTGTGGTTTCTTGAATGTAGCAGCCATCGCCAGAGTCAGTCTTCATCAGCATCATAAGAAATACCGATAAATAGGAAATAAATGCTCCCGATTTTACACGCTTACACACGCGCCATCAGCTCTGTGTGTTTATCTCGATTATGCCATGTGGCCACACCATCCAGATAGTTATCTGTCTCCTTATCCTGGCTTTTTTCCTCATCAATTTTTCCAGTTGTCTCTAAGTATCTCCCCGTGATACCCCTATTCCTCCCCCCACCCCCGAAAAAAAAAATCTTTAAAAATTAACCGTCTACGTCTAGTCTCTCGAATTAATTGGAGGTTTTCATTTGTTTCTTGTAGGACCTGTTCGTTTTTTATTCTGTCTAGCAATGTATTCTTTGCATTGTCCTCATAAACCACATTTCCACTGCCATTAGATGTTTCAAGTCTTATCTGCTTGTTTTCTATGTTTCACATCCATTTAACTAGTGGTCTCGAGGTATGATGTCCGCCTCGAGTGCTGGAGGTCCCGGGTTCAGGCCCCGGTGAGGACAGGGATTTATTTACAAAATCCACCTTTACTTTCAGTAATAAAATTTCCCTTGGTCTCTGGGTAATGAGATCGGACGCCCGTGTGTATTGTTGCGCACGTAAGAAATCCCTTGGCAGTTGGAAATCGAAAAAGAATAGCCTAACGGCGCTGCCCGGGCAAAATTTCGAGTTAAAAATCTACCCAAAGTATTTCAGGACCCTCGCCGATGCAACGGAGTTCGTGCATTGAGCTGAGTTTCTCCAGACTCAGGTTTGAGTTAGGAGGAAAACGGAGCACTTATGGGTTAAACCGTGTGCCGTGATGTTGATCCAACGACTAAACTAAACTAAACTAAACTTAACATTATCAGACACTATCTATTTACCACCATCATTTCATGATAATGATATATCTGTTCAGAGAGATGTCACTTGCAACGAGAAAAATAGTGCTGAAGTGCTACATGGAACCTGTACTTTATTATGGATGTGAAACATGTACAATGAGCAGACAAGCTAACAAGCATCTAATGACAGTAGAAATGTGGTTTCTGTTGAAAATGCAAAAAATACCATCGTCAGACAGAAACACCAATGAGCAAGTCCTTGTGACAACTGAAAAGATTGAGGGGGAAAGAACAAAGGGAAATCATAGAAGTAAATACTTGGAAGGTTAGGCCATGTGGCATTGTCGATATATGAACACGGAGCTGATCCATGACCTTGGTGATTGTGTGAGATGGCCAAACATGACCGCCCCCACTTCGTTCGGTAAAGGAACTGAACAAGTATGTGTGTGATAACATAAATGCTAATAGCTAACAGAATTGTAAGGTAAGACATCAACAAGGAGAGGAACCTACTGCACACCATATAACATGGGATAATATATACAAACATATAACTTTTGTGTTTATTTGCGTACGCTCGCTTTAAACTCCAGCATAATCCATACACATGCTACTACTTCTAGTTAGTTAGTTAGTCGACAGATCATCCTCATTGCACATCGAACCATTCAGTCCATAAGTGCTCGGATCCCCTCCTCAGAAAATCCCGCAACGTGTAGCGGTTAACGACGCCAGTTCTGTGTGGTTAATCAATCTTCTTTGGCTTCCTGCGTATTGTTCTTTTTTGGCAACACCTCTTTTAATTTGCAGTTCTCGGCAGTCTGGCCATTGTTGTAGAATCACAGTTATCTCTTGGTTCTCGCAACAGTCTTACTTCTCGTATAGCATTCAGAATATCAGCCAGGTCCATAGCGCGTCCGCCCTCCACAGTAACATTACCTGCGAGCTTGTCAGCCCACTCATTTCCTTGTACTCCCGCATGCCCTGGCACGAAGATGAAACTAATCTTTGCCAGCCGAGACCGCTCCAGAGACAGCAACCACTCTTTTTGGATCCACCCCATCTCTATCCTCTTGAGCATACCCACTGAGTCGCTAAGGAAACAAGCCCTAGTGAATGTCTGTGTCTCGAGCCATGTTATTGCTTTACTTACTGCCATGACTTCCATAGTCTGGCCACTTGTGGTTTCAGCAAAAGCACCAGAGTCCTCCTTCACAATTCTCCCTCCGGCCTGAGCCGTAAAAGCCCATGAGCTTCTCACATGTTGGACGACCGACCCATCTGAATATATGACAGCATCACCGTCTAACGAATTCTCGAAAATCAACGCTTGTACTTCCGCGTCCACAGCAGCCGGAATTTCTTGTCTGCATTTTCTGTCTAGTTGGATGCAGACTGAAAGAGACGTACAGAAATCTGTTGGCGCTTGAACCCACTCCTCGCCAGGGTCTAAGTTCCCAAGTGAACACACCTGTTGAAGAATGTCTTCGGCTTGACCCATCCACGACCTTCCTCTTTTTAACCTACTGCCTTTCACCTTCCTAATTTCACTATGCAGTGGATGTTTTGTGTGTGCGTTAACTCTGAGGTAGGCACGCGCTCTGATAATTTGTATTCTGTCTTCAATGGTTGGAAAATCAAGAAGGTAGCTCATCGCCCTGCATGCTGTATCTCTTGTACATCGAAGAATAATGCGCATGGTTTCGTTCTGTGTATCCTTTCCATCCTTTCTATCTGCTTACGGCTAAGAGTCAGGATAGCCATCGCATACTCAAAAACAGACATGACCAGCCCTTCGTACGGAAGACATAGAATAGAGTTGCCCAGCCCAGTCCCTGCATGCACTTAGAAAGAGAGATGCGCGCAAAAGTAAACTATTTAAAATAAAAAGTACTACTTCTAGTGCACCGATTTAAGTTTTGCGTGTGGATTACCTGTCCTTGTTACCAGTGCCCCACGCCATCAAGCGACATTACTGCAACTTTTGCGGTACTTGTCATTTACCCCCCCAGGCCAAAGGAAGATAAGTGTGATTTACAACTGTATATAGCGAATGAATTTATAACCGTATATAGTGAATAAATTGTGGCGTGGGAAAGATATACCTACAAACATTAGATTTTTAAGTGTATGCTTCTTTCCCATTGTAATACACGCCTGTAAGACCTGGACACTTACTAAAAAAGCTGAACAGCAACTACATACTTTTGAATATAAATGTTATAGACGGGTTTTAAGAATATCTTGGGTAAAGAAAAGAACAAATGCATCCCCACGACAAGATCTGAATATTGAAGAAGGTTGGCTACTAAAGACGATACAACAAAGAACATTGAAATATTAAGGTCACTTGAAACGCCATGAATGTTTGGAGAGAACAGTAATGGAGGGGTATATGCCTGGGAAAAGACGAAGAGGAATGTAAAGAGAAGCTGGGTGTAGGATGTGGCAGATGATCTCCAGATGGGTGTATTGGAGGCCGGACATCTTGCTTATAACCGAGAAGTTTTCCTGAAGTTTGTTATGGGAGAGAGGTTCTGCAACAAGCATGCTACTGAATGAGTGAATGAATGAATATATTGTGTATTAAAGTTGTTGTAATTTTATCCTTACAGATTGCACATGTGTCTATGTAAAGGTGATAGCCAAGGATGCGTATTTAATACGCTTGATCGGAATATAACTTCGTCACATTTGACAGTTACTCAAAATACCATCAATACAGAATACTTAACTGTTTACATGTGTACTTTGTATGCAGCTTTTGCAGACTGTACTAGATCTAATCATATCCTGAGGCAAAGAGTAGATGTTCAGCGTCAGAGTAATTCGTTTAGCTTGCACAATAATGAAACTTGCGATATAAGCTGTGTTGACGTCATCTGGAACGACAGTGCTACACACGTCACAATTTATACAAATAAGATAAATTCAGAACAGTGCCCTGCGAGATCACTGTCTGACATGACACACACAACAACTGTCATCATTATCGTGACCAGCTGTCTCGTCTTCATTACTATCTCTGTGATCATCATAATCTGGGTTTGTATTAAAAGAAAGAGCCAGGTTCAGAACTCAACATTGTATACGGTTAAATCCCAGACTTGCAGTTATCGTGATGTAGACAACAGCTGTGAACTACATGACGTCGATCCTAATTGGCACCCATACCTGGATCAAGATAGTGAACAGGAACCGCTGTATTTCGAGATTGAGAAAGATAAGTTAGATCTCCAGATAGAAAGCAACAATTTGTACTCTCATCTGCATGACAAAACTGAAAACGTCATGAATGAGTACGATGTCTTGCCACGATGAGGCTCTCAGCTTTAACTATTTAGATGCCCCAAGCTACTTGGAGTGGTTCACAGTTCAATCACAAGTACGCCACTTAAATTTAATACTCAGTGTACATTTATGTTTCACGTGTTATAATTTATGAAAGAAATGTTTAGATATGTGTTTGGAAACAGGGGTAATGTTGTGGCTGGCACGCCTGCATGCCGGCCCCGTGGTCATTGGCCAGTTGTTTTAACTGAACTGTTCGTTCAGGCCCAGGCACCATCAGATGGGTATCAGACATGTCCTGCCATGTGAAGACCGTCCACGGTACACTGACCACAACATAGTGCCAGTGCTGGTTGGTCTAAACACGAATGGATTTACTACCATATACCCAGTACGGATTAACGGGGTTCTTTACTATTTGTCTATGTATATCTTGTACATCTCCGTCCATGCACTTCACACATTATTCATTTCTGTCTCAAACCTCTTCTCGGGACTCTGTTAGGTCCTCTTCTGTTTCGTTTTCTTGTCTTTATATTGTTTTCATGGTGTCTCAATATATGACCTCTCCAGCGTCCGCCTGTTTTCCTAACCTCATGATTCACTTGTATTTGTGCAGTTCCCTCTCTGAGGAAGTCTGTTGTCCGTAAAGTCACCTTCATCTTCGTCCTGGGACATGCGGGAGTCGAGGGAAATGAACGAGCTGACAAACTGGCTGGCTCTGCACCCCCTGTAGATGGCCAGCCCATGGATCGTGCCGATGTTATTAACGTCCTTAAAGATATGACGAGAACAGAGGACTTTGACGTCAGTGAATCCACATCGCTGTCCAGGATGATAGACTTGGGAGTAAGAATCGGCACGGCCAGACACGGGAGGTACATCGGGAAAACAAAGCGCCTCGTCAACCAACACAGAACTGGCACTATTAGCCACCGGACGCTTATGCATATGCTGGGGAGGGGGGGGGGAGGATCTGAGCACCTATGGACATGTCCGGAGTGCAATGAAGATACCCCAACTGATAACTGATAACTGATAACTGATAACTGATAACTGATCTCTCTGAGCTCCCTCAATGGTAATTCTATCATGTCATTCTAGACCTTTCCTTCTGCGCAGGCACTATTTAATACGTTGTTGTAGTGGATTAGTAATCAATTTAGTAGTTTCTAATCCTTCCCGTAGTGTCGATTTAACGTTCAATATCGTAAGCTGGCAAGGCCCCCGGTGCAGATAACATCACAGCAGAAATGATTAAAGCTTTAGAAGAATTTGGACTAGAGCAAGTCACCAGACTGCTGAACACATTATATGATGCCTCCTGAATTATGTAATTCTGTATTTATTGCAATCCCAAAGAAATCAGGAGCCTTGGAATGTGATCAACATAGAACAATTAGTATAATGAGTCACATCACAAAGATTTTGCTAAGAATTATCATGCAAAGAGTGAGGAAGGAAATACGACCTGAAATAGGGGAAGAACAATGTGGGGTTGTAGAAGGAAAGGGTACAGTAAATGCTGTGTATATGCTGCGAACAGTTATTGAACGTGCTATAGAAGTAAACAAGGATATAAATCTTTGCTTTATTGACTACACAAAGGCTTTTGATAGAGTTATACATGTCAACATGGTAGATATGCTTGCAGATCTACAAATTGATAGGCAATACATTACACTTTATAAAAAACATATATTGGAAACAACAAGCTGCCATAATGATTGATAATGAAGTGGGACATTATCAATCTATTAAGAGAGGTGTTAGGCAGGGATGTGTAATGTCTCCAGATCTTTTTTTCCCTATACAGTGAAAATATTTTCAGAAATGTAGAAGATATAAATGGAATCAACATTGGAGGACGAAACATCAATAACATTAGATATTCAGATGATATAGTATTGATTGCAGACAATGATCAGGATCTGCAACAATTAGTAGTCGCGGTTGTTGTACACAGTGAGCAACTGGGGTTGGATTTAAATTGCAAGAAGACACAGGTTATAGTCACTAGGAAGAACGAACAATGTAATATACAAGTAAATAGAAATATTCTTCAATAAGTGAATCGGTGCAAATATCTCGGAACAGTCATAACATCTGATAGGAGATGCCTTGAAGAGATTAGAACAAGAATCTTCATGGCGAAAGTAGCCTTTAGCAATTTGAAACACATTCTGACCAATATAATGATGTCAATTGAAACGAGAAAAAGAGTGTTGAGGGGATACATAGAGCCTGTTCTTTGTATGGATGTGAAACTTGGACAATGTGCAGTCAAGCTGAAAAATATCTGATGGCTGCAGAAATGAGAAAAATGCAAAGAATACTATGGACATAGAGAAAAACCAATGACCAAGTACTACAGGAGACAAATTAAAATCGTTAATTGATTAGAGAAATTAGACGTAGACAGTCACACCTTTTTGGACATGTTATGAGAAGAAATGGATTGGAGAACCTAGTGACAACTGGCAAGATCGAAGGGAACAGACCAAGAGGAAGACCGAGAGGAAAATACCTGGATGACTTGGCCACAAGGCATGGAATCATGACCGCCCACGCTTTCCGGCATGGCATATGATTGATTGATTAAGTATAACAGCCAGTCCCCTTTTGGTAGATCAGTATATTCCACATAACTAATATCAAGTGTCACACCATTCATTCATATTAAACTGAGTCGTGTAGTATTGTTTTTTGAAATTTCTCCATGCATGCCTTCATAATGTATATCTTTTATATTGTTGCTGTTCTCAGTTAGCTTTGAATGATGTGTGAATGAGATAATGAATGAAAGAGAGTAACAGAATTGCAGAATGTTAGAGGGGCCTGAGTGCCCAATTCTTAACGCTTTGAAAATAAAGTTTGTTCGTCCAGTCCGTTCGTTCGTTCGTTCGTTCGTTCGTTCGTTCGTTCGTTCGTTCGTTCGTTCTTAGTCTAACACATAGGATTTCCTTGGTAACACAGTGAGGAATAACTCCGTCATCACGATTATTAGTACTGGTCCCTGTGTCACACTCTTCCCCAATGACATCTGATCTGCTTGGCCTGGGGGGGGGGGGGGGGTCTCACCACCAGATCTCTTTCTTATTATGTTTGATAAGCAGTAGTTAAAATAAGCTATCAAGAACATTACAAGTAATACACAAATAATGTCCCAAACAAACTAACACAAATATCCATGTATGCCAGCTTGCGTTGAGCGACTCCTGTGCCTCACTGGTTGGGCATGTACAGTCGTGCTGGGGAATGTTAAAACCGTTTATTTGTACCTTTGAAACTGTTCTCTGGAAGTGGAAGATTATACTGACATCACATGAAGGCGTATTCGTGAAGCATGTACGGTGGCAAATGTTGCATTCACTTGTATTCGTCGAGGGGAGTGTCCGAGTGCAGGTTAGATTCACTATTTTGCCAACATCAAAGTGGCAGTTGTAGAAGGCTGTTTTCTGGCACTGCGACTGGACGTTGTCTCCTTGTATTCTTTGTAACGAGTAAACAGGCGTATACAGTAATACACATGCCGTGGTGTTCTCTTGACAAAAGCAATCGCCGAGCCTGAAGATAGGGTGAGTACAAGTAATATTAAGATTTTGACTATTTGTCAGTAATGTTTCACACGTATAAAACAGTTTAGGCTATATACAGCACTTCAAGATATGGTTACTGAAGACATGTAATGAAAACCATGGCATGTTGGGAAGCGAGCGGCTGGCCACATTGGCTGGGACTGCACCACTGATTGGGGCCTTGGTTCACGATAAGACAGATGTGGGCATGGGCCTTTGGACCAATAGTTGCAAGAACAGACAAACCATCACTATCTGGATTGCATGGTCCGGCAGGGAGTGACCAGAGGATCTGACCAATTACAGTACGCATTGGAAGTCACATAATCATAATGCTACTGGTACCATTATTATTGGGACTCTTCGCTGGCTGTTGCAGATGAAGACGGAGCTCGTATGGGAATGTCACGAGTGCTGTGATGTCGGTTCTTGTCTGAGCTCAACTCAATTTAGCAGACAAGCTGAGATGCATCTTATGACAGTGGTAATGGGTAACTGAAGAAAATGCAAAGAATTCCATATATGGAAACAAGCAAGACCTACAGAAAACAAATGGAAACTGTAAAATCCGAGACATAAAACGTTGACTGAGTAACAACCGGAATCGTTTATGGTAAAGGAGCAAAGGGAGCGTGGAGAGCAAAAATACATGGATGGTCTGATCACACGCAATAATGGAGACAAGAACACAGACATGCTCCAAGACGAGATGGCGAACGATAACCACCCACGCCTATCAGCAGGGCACCTGATGATGATGATAATATGTGATTAATGTTGCCTTACCTCTTGTTCTCCTGTCCTCCTCCTCAACGACATACTCCATAACTACTCCTTATACCTTCCCATTCTTCTTCTCTCCTCTCTTCAACCTCCTCTTGCCGAGGTTCCTCTGTGTTCTTCTCATTCTCTTAATACATCGTCCTTCTGATTAACATTTGTAATTGTTTTTTCCTTTCGTCCATCCTCCAACAAGCTTTTCCCGGTGTGTATGCATGTTCTTCTGTTATTGTTCTTGATCATTTCGTTTAAATTCATTGGTGGCTTCTTCTTCTCCCTTCTCCCTCTTCTTCTCGCCTTCCCTCTCCCTCCCAACCCCCCTCCCCTCCACCTCCTTCTTCTTCTTCTTATCTCAGTGAAGTGTTGCTTTATAATATAAAGATCTTTGATGCCCTCTTTCTAATGCTCTTTACAAGTTGGTATTCATTTCTCTTATGTTGTTCTTCATACCAACTCACCATCATTTACGTCATCTTCCTCTTGCTCTGTATCGCTTATATTTATTCAGTCTGTCTCTTCGTGCGGCATTGTTCCTGTTATGTAATTATTCAAGGACGTACGTATCGCCTAAGAGCCATGAAGTCGGCTTTACAAATCTCCGACACTCCGAGTCGAGAGCTCGAAATCACCCGCCGACTTTCGGAAAAGGACCGTCCTAGCGTTGATTTCCTTGGTATGAACGTTGGTCCTTCAGAAAGCAATGTCTTACTGGTGGACTAAATATTTTCTAGTAAATCACAAACAGCCAAAAATTATGGGTTGTGACGTCCTGTCAAGGACATACTGTACAACTGTTTTTTTTACGAAATGGTATGGGTGCCGGTCGTTCAGGAAGATATGGCAAACGTAAACTTTCAAAGAGATCACAACAGAAAAACAAATGTTGGTGTTGATTGCAACGAACTGTTACGGATATGCAACTAACATTTTTGAAACTACCAAACAAACATGTGTTAATGAAGGAAAATGTAGAGTAACCCAAGCAAAGGCATCATTTTTCAAGACGAAAATAATTCTATGAAATGTATCTTTATCAGTTGTGGTTGGGGGGGGGGGGGGGGGAGTTGTTAAGAGCTATATTGAGCTTAATATGAGGAAGCAAAAAAGGGAACAATTAACAGATAAGTGAGGAATTACGTCAAAGAGAAGTTGTTGTTTGATAGACAAATAGTGGGAAAACCGTGAACGAATAGAAAGATCAATAACGATATTTTTAAAGAAGTTTGCTCACAAAGAGAAACAGTTACTCAGTTCACATTCTTTCGACAAGTCGTGACACTAGAACAGCTGGAGTGTGTCGTCATAACGGGAATGTTGGAGGGGGTGGGAAGGGGGGGGGAAGACGGAGAGGGAAGATGCTGGACAGTTTGACATCATGGCATGGAAGAACATCGGTAACAGTGATAATTAACATTACTCGGGACCGAAGGTTGTGAACAGACATGATCACCAACGCCAGGCGGCATGGACTATAAGAAGATTGGCAGTACACGAGACAGAAGGCTGTGGACAGACATGATCACCAACGCCACACGGCATGGACTATAAGAAGATTGGCAGTACACGAGACAGAAGGCTGTGGACAGACATGATCACCAACGCCACACGGCATGGACTATAAGAAGATTGGCAGTACACAAGACAGAAGGCTGTGGACAGACATGATCACCAACGCCATGCGGCATGGACTATAAGAAGATTGGCAGTACACGAGACAGAAGGCTGTGGACAGACATGATCACCAACACCACACGGCATGGACTATAAGACGATTGGCGGTACACGAGACAGAAGGTTGTGGACAGACATGATCACCAACACCACACGGCATGGACGGTAAGAAGATTGGCAGTACACGAGACAGAAGGCTGTGGGCAGACATGATCACCAACACCACACGGCATGGACTATAAGACGATTGGCGGTACACGAGACAGAAGGTTGTGGACAGACATGATCACCAACACCACACGGCATGGACTATAAGAAGATTGGCGGTACACGAGACAGAAGGTTGTGGACAGACATGATCACCAACACCACACGGCCTGGACTATAAGAAGATTGGCAGTACACGAGACAGAAGGCTGTGGACAGACATGATCACCGACACACACGGCATGGACGGTAAGAAGATTGGCAGTACACGAGACAGAAGGCTGTGGACAGACATGATCACCGACACACACGGCATGGACGGTAAGAAGATTGGTAGTACACGAGACAGAAGGTTGTGGACAGACATGATCACCAACACCACACGGCATGGACTATAAGACGATTGGCGGTACACGAGACAGAAGGTTGTGGACAGACATGATCACCAACACCACA
>OY992897.1:77362859-77469322 GCA_963921405.1 Cepaea hortensis
CATGCAGGCAAGAGTACAGGAAAATGGTCATCTGTCTGAGTCCTTTCGGGATCGATGTATCCATCCATCCATCATGTGCCATGCCAGTAAGCGTGGGTGGTCATGTTCTACCATCTCACTCAATCACCAGAGTCGTGGATCAGCTCCGTGTTTCTGTCTCGACCATGCCACAAGGCCAAGCCATCCAGGTACTTGCTTCTAGGTCTTCCCCTTGGTCTGTTCCCCTCGATTTTACCAGTTGTCACCAAGTTCTCCAAATCATTTCTTCTCATAACATGGCCAAAAAATTTTGACTGTCTACGTCTAATGTCTCTAATCAGTTTACGATCTTCATTTGTTTCGTGAAAGACTTGTTCGTTGGTCTTTCTGGCTGTCCATAGTATTCTTTGCATTTTCCTCAGAAACCACATTTCTACAGCCATCAGATATTTTTCAGCCTGGCTGCTCATTGTTCAAGCTTGACATCCATATAAAAAGTACAGGTTCTATAAGCATCTCAACACTCTTTTTCTCGCTTCAATTGACATCTTTTTATTGGTCAGTATGTTTTTCATCTTGCTAAAGGCTACTTTTGCCATGGCGATTCTTGTTCTAAGCTCTTCAAGGCATCCCCCATCAGATGTTATTACTGTTCCGAGATAATTGTACCGATGCATTTGTTGAAGAATATCCCCATTTACTTGTATATTACATTGTGGTATTTCGTTCTTCCTAGTGACGACCATATTCTGTGTCTTTTTACAATTTAATTCTAACCCGAGTTGTTCACTGTGTGTAACAACCGCATCTAGTAAATTTTGCAGGTCCTGTTCATTGTCTGCAATCAAGACTGTATTATCTGCATATCTAATGTTATTGATGCATCGTCCCCTAATGTTATTCCTTCCATATCTTCAATATTTCTAAAATACTTTCACTGTACAAGGAAAACAGATCTGGAGACATTACACATCCTGTCTCGCACCTCTCTTAATAAGCTGATATTGGCCTACTTCATTATCAACTCTTATGGCAGCTTGTTGTTTCCAATATATGTTTTTTACAAGTCTAAGGTCTTTTCCATCAATTTGTAGATCGTCTAGCATCCTCATCATGTTGACATGTCTCACCCTAACGAAAGCCTTTGTGTAGTCAATAAAGCAAAGGTGTAGATCTTTGTTTACTTCTATAGAACGTTCGATTACGGTTCTCAGTATATACACAGCATTTACTGTACCTTTGCCTTCTACAAGCTCACATTGTTCTTCTCCTATTTCAGGTTGTATTTTTCCTCCTATCTCTTTGCATGATAATTCTTAGCAAAATCTTCGTGATGTGACTCATTATACTAATTGTTCGATGTTGATCACATTCCAAGGCTCCTGATTTCTTTGGGATTGCAATAACTACAGAATTACATAACTCATGAGGTATATTTCCAGTATCATATATTGTATTAAGCAGACTGGTAACTTTATCTATTCCATATTCTTCTAAAGCATTAATCATTTCTGTTGTGACGCTGTCTGAACCGGAGGTCTTGCCAGATTTCATAAGGTTAAGAGCATTCTGAACCTCCATCTTCAAAATTGCTGGTCCTTCATTATTATTTTGAACATCATACTGTTCGTCTCTGTTATCGTCATAAAGGTTTTTCACGTAATCTGACCATTCATGTAAGATCTGATCTTATTCTATTATGACTCTTCCAACTTTTGTCTTTAGGCAGCCTGTTGATGTACTTGTTCTTTGATTAGTAAGCTCCTGAATTCTTTTGTGCATTAGTTTCGCATTTTTACTGTTGTATTATTTTTTTTCAATTTCTCTGCAATTTTTTTCAAACCATGTTTCTTTTGCCTCCTTACATAAGGTTCTAACTTTTCTGTGAATTTCTTTATATTTGGCAGGACTATTTTTGTTCTGTCTTCTTGTTTCCATTAGTTGTAAAATTTCTTCAGTCATCCATGTCTTACGGCCCACTTTCTTTACTTTTGGAATAGTTTTTTTCTGCTGCACAACTGATTGAATTCTTCAGTATTTTCCATTGATCATCGACATCTTGAATTAGAATCTCTAGATCAGACAATAAATTAAATTTGTTCTTTACTTCTATATTAAAATTATCTTGAATTTCTTTGTTAGTTTTCAATTTGCACAAGTCATATTTAGGGTTTCCTGCTGTATACTTGACTTTCTTTAACTTTACCCTCAATGTGCCTGTAATCAATCTGTGATCACTGTAACAGTCTGCATTTGGAACTTTTTTTACAACTGTTAACGCATTTCGAAACCTTTTGCTAATCAGGATGTAATCTATCTGGTTTTTAATCGATGTATATTATACATTAAAATGTTTTTGCATAGCCTTTACAGGACATCTCTGTTAACATCAGCATCTTTCAGCTGACTGTTGATTTCTTGGCAAGATTACGCTCAGTAGTTTGCCATTGCATTCTGAGCGACCGGCTCCGTATCCTTATAAGTCACTGACGCGACTCGAACCGCTTCAAATTCTCGTGCGCTCACGTCAACCATGAGAGTATTCGGGGTTACAGAGAAAGCTGCTAAAGCTATAATCAATAAATATCGCTGTGATACCATATATCGACAGATCAAACGATTCAGTGAAATATCCCTCATCGAACTTACCGTCAAATTAGTAATCATTTATTGAACACTGTGCCACTGTGATTCTCTGTAATTTAACGACACCCAAAAACGTAATGGCGAAGTTGTCACAAACGAGATAGTACTGCAAGGATAATTGTTATACCGTGTGGTACTGAGGTATACTCCAAAGCTTCTATATTCCTGTATCAAACGTTGGTGTTCATTTGTCAAACGAAAGCTATTGTTACTCCTACATTATGGTTGAAAACTTGAACCTTGTTCAACTTTAATTCTCTGTTTGACACATAGAGACCAGGAAACTGCATGGTGTTTTCAAGTTTTTATTTCCTGGAGAACTTTATGTTTCGTATTGTTAACACCACCTTTGAAGGTCTCCCTGGCGTAAGTGTTAAGGACGTTGTTCGTAATACCGTATACTCTAGTAAGAAACACAGCTGCGCGAGATTCGGCAGCGGATCGCGTCGCGTTGGTTACTTACGGAGGTATGTGAGCTGGTCGTTCAGAAAGCAATAGCAAACTACTGAACGTAAAACTTGCCAAGACATCAACAGCAGCTGAAAAATTATGGTATTGACTGCAATGTCGTGTAAAGGATATGCGGGGGGGGGGGGGGGGGAGGGGGGGGGGAGAATCAATTTTATGCCTAATTAGAATACCCATAATACCACACGAGCTATGTTGGTACAGTGGCTATCAGTCGTGCTTGTCCTTTCCGCTGGATATGTGTTTAAATCCCCATATAGGCGGAGTGTTAAACTGGCATGGGCTAGACCCAACTTGAAATCAGTACCGAGAAATGTGGTGGAAAGTTAAGGCAGGTAGTGTGACATTGAGTACAACATCCCTCGTGTTAATATTGGTCCATAAATATATCTGGTTGGCTCCCTCTATGCCAGTGGTTCTCAACCTTTTTTGGGCCGTGCCCCCCTTCACCATATTTTCAGAACTTCATCACCCCCCCCCCCCCCCCTTTGGTATTTCCTACCTAAAAATTTGGCCCGTGCCTCCCTTCACCATATTTACAGAACGTCATTCCCCCTTTCGTATGTCCTACCTAAATATCCCGCCCCTGCCTCTACACAGTATATGTAATAATGCAAGCAAAATTTAATAGCACATACTAAAACAAGTTTAGACGTCCACATAAAACCTGATTTGTGGGTCTACTTACTTTATAAAATGAGTATTAGAAGGGTGAGATGTACAGAACCATAAAGCATGAAGGGAAAAACAATATCAAGTAGTCGGTTCTTGTATTAACGCGATTTTGAAATAATCTTAATTCCCCCCCCCCCCCCGGAAACCTTAAAATTCCCCCCTGGTGGGGGGGGGGGGGAATTCCCCCCAGGTTGAGAACCACTGCTCTAAGCAATACACATCATGACGTGTACCAGATTTCTTTACTTTACGTTACTTCACTTTATTTTGCAGTGCAGTCCACTTCACTTTACAAGAACTGAATATTGAAGAAGATTGGCTACGAAAGACGATAAACAAAGAAAATGAAAATATTCTGGTCACTTGAAACGTCATGTAAATGTGGAGAGAACAATAATGAAGGGGTATATGCCCAGGAAGAGAGGAAGGCCAAAGAGAAGATGGGTGCAGGATGTGGCAGATAATCTCCAGATTTGCTGTATCGGACGGGGGGAATCTTACTTATCACCCAGAAGTTTTCCAGAAAATTGTTATGGGAGCTAGGTTCTGCAAAGGATATGCTATTGAATGAACGAGATTCTTGACAACATCCAGCATCAACTCCTCATCTCATTTAAAAGTAAATATGTTAGGGCTGTTGTTAACCCAACTGAGACGAATGCTGAGAATGTCTTAGACTGACAGAGTCCACGAGAATCTCGATATATGGAACCCTTAAACGGGCACTCTCCCTCTGTTTATGATTTACCTTTTCACTGCAATGTACAAGAGGAACAAGATAAGATGAGATGAAATGTGATGAGATCAGATCATATGATGGTGGGATGATGATGAGATGAAAAACTTACTTCGTGTAGCTGCAATGACTATCGAGGGAGAAATTCAGTCTTCTGTTGGGTGGGCGGTTTGATATTTGTTGTTATGATGAACGGTAGCATTAATATGACAGGTTCTGAAGTGTCGTACTAGACTATTGAAATATAATCATTACAGTATGATATTTATATCTTTGCCTTCCCCTTGTTCTTTTTCTCCTCATATTTACCAGTTGTCACAAAGTTGTCAAGTTTTTTTCTTCAAGTTTTTTTTTCCTTCTCGTAACGTGCCAACAAATCTTGACATAGCTTACCATCCAAAGAATGACAGCAGCCAGTCTATCCTTCTAATCATCTGCTCGCAAACCCGCATCCACTGGGCAACAATGTCTATGCTCTTGCCGTTCGCCATTTCGTGCGAAACAAGCTGGTTAACACGGAGGATAGCCATTTCTACGGGACGCAATATTTTGCGCGTCTATCACAAACACAACACCTTGTTCTGTACTACACTCTAGCTATCGGCAGTAACACCTGCCCCAAAGTCTATGTGCATGCTGGAGATCGTATTATCATACGCCATGCTCTCCCATACTACCCAGCGCCCTTTCATCTTTGCAATGAAACCCCACAGATCCATCTGTTGACATTACTGGGCATCGAACCTTGACCGCTAACATTGTATCCAGTAGCATTATCTATTATAGCAAAGGGGTGCCTGTCGGTTTGTTTACATCTTACTTCAAATCAATTAATCAGTTGAGTTTACATTTTAATTCACTTATAAAGAAACATCTCAGTTCTCCTGTGATCGCGAGTAGATTACCCACGCCTTGCTTTCAACTACATGTAGCAATGATGACTTATTTGATCGTGTCAACGTGTCTCAACACACCAACCACTGCATCAGTGTGCCGGCGTCAAATGTTTTCACCGACATCTTCATTTGTGAAAAGTGCCGAACTAGTTACATTTTCGACTTGTCATCGCTGTCAGAAGTGATCCTTGATGATCTATGGATGTATATGTGATACACTGTTACACGAGCTGTAATCCGTGGTTATTGTTCAAGTATGAATGCATCATGGGCAGACAGAAAACCCGATGCGCAAGTCCTACAAAAACCAAATAAAAACCGTAAACTGATTACAGAAATTAGGCGTAGACAGTCAAGATTTATTGGGCGCGTTATGAGAAGAAATAAAAAACAACAACAACTAGAGAACTAGTTAACAACTGGCAAGATTGAGGAGAGAAGAACAAGGGGAAGGCAAAGAGATAATATCTATATGTCTTGGCCACAAGGCATATTCGAGACAAAAACAAACAGTTGATCCACGACTTTGGTGAGTTTGTGAAATGGCGAATGACGACGCTTATCGGCACGGCACATGATAATGATATGCTATATTATAACAAGGCTGACGTGGCAATGCTTTCTGGGATCTCGTGGCAAGTTAAGTAAAGATTCACATCTACAGGGTTGGTTCGGCTATGGTGAGCGAAAGATCAGGAATGTACTCAACGCGTACGGGAAAACACGTGGTACAATCAGATTAGGCACTCTTCATTGGCTACAAACAACAGTACAAACAACATTTACTAGTATATCACATTGGGATATTTCCTTCTTCCCAGTGACGACCATAATCTGTGTCTTCTTACTATTCAGTTCTAACCCTAGTTGTTCACTAAATGTCTACTAAATGTTGCAGGTCCTGTTCATTGTCTGCAATCAAGATTGTATCGTCTGCATAAGTAATGTTATTATTGTATCGTCCCCCAATGTTGATTCCTTCCATATCTTCAATATTTCTTAAAATACTTTCAATTTACAGGGAAAAAAGATCTGGAGACATTACACATCCCAATCTCACACCTCTTTGAATAGGCTGATATTGACCTACATCGTTCTCAATTCTAATGGCAGCTTGTTGTTTCCACGTCCTGTGGGTATTAGGTGTAAGTAAAGTCACGATGAAGTTAAGAAAACATGGAAGGAACATCATTTATGTAACCGTGACCTTATCCAGTCCGTGTGTGCTGTTCTCAAGCTTGATCTAGTTACGTTGTAATATACCTTTTCCGTAGATGTGATGTTCCAGTACTGGTCGTGCACAAAATGCTGGATTCCAGACATGACAAGGGAAAGGAGAGTTCTGCAATACAATCAGCGTGGATAAGGTAGTCTGGTATCGGTATGGGAGAAATGTACGTACACCAATCTCCACTTGGATATGGTAGTCTGGTATCAGTTAGGGAGAAATGTACGTACATCAACCTCCACTTGGATATGGTAGTCTGGTATGGGCTAGGGAGAAATTTACGTACATCAACCTCCACTTGGATATGGTAGTCTGGTATGGGCTAGGGAGAAATTTACGTACATCAACCTCCACTTGGATATGGTAGTCTGGTATGGGCTAGGGAGAAATTTACGTACATCAACCTCCACTTGGATATGGTAGTCTGGTATGGGCTAGTGAGAAATTTACGTACATCAACCTCCACTTGGATATGGTAGTCTGGTATGGGCTAGGGAGAAATTTACGTACATCAACCTCCACTTGGATATGGTAGTCTGGTATGGGCTAGGGAGAAAAGTACGTACACCAACATAGCATTGCATATGGTAGTCTGGTATCGGTCAGAGAGAAATGCACGTACACCCATCTCCATTTGGATACTCTGGTCTTGAATCGGTTAGGGAGAGATGTACGTACACCAACCTCCACTTGGATACTCTAATATGGTATCGGTTAGGGAGAAATGTACGTACACCAACTGTCGTAGTAATCCTTTATTACTTTAGTGTGGTCCCTGGAGTGAGGGGAATCAACACCCACAATTTTATTAACCCAATATTATTGTCCTAGAGAAACCACTAGAATCCGTCCACAAAACTCCTTCAGTCTGTAGACACCTCTTTCTTACTCTCACTCACCCCTGGATCATGCCCCCTCTCATTCTTCCCCAACACAACATACTCAACAACTCTAGCTTTAACAAATAAATACAACAATTAATTTATTAAAACAAAGAGTATGTGTGTGAGAGGTGTGTGTGTGTAATGTGTAGAATGTGTGTCTAATATTCTAATGTGTATGTAGAATCAGACCAGTGAATCAAGAGCAAAGTCTGTTACATCACTGTGCTGAGCACACAACAGCACCATGTATTCCGGACAGTGAACCTCACCCAGAAGATGTTTCTCCGTCCACGCGACGACTTTCTCCGATAACGCTCGAACAAACAGGATGCTGGTCATCAGTTAGACACTGTTCGATCTTGGTCTTCACTCTAACAAACACGGTGAAGTTACTCTGTTTAATAATGTTTGTTGAACAGAGAATCTTTCAATTAACTGAAATGTCTCTTGGGAAAATCTACTGTTCACAAGTCTCTGATTATAAGATTTTCCCTCTCTTTAACAAACAACCTATTAATGTTTCAAGGTAGATGTGTGTGTGTGTGTGTGTGTGTGTATATATATATATATATATATATATATATATATATATATATATATATATATATATATATGTGTATATATATATATATATATATATATATATATATATATATGTGTGTGTGTGTGTGTGTGTGTGTGTGTGTGTGATTGGTATATGAGTTATGAATCTTCGGTGATGAAGCTTATCACTCAGTAAACACAACACTTATGTTCCTCAAGTCTGGCTCAGCAGAAGCCAGGTTTCTGCAGACCAACTAGCTTCTGAGCCCCGTGAAAAAGCCTCTCAGTAATCTCTGTCTTCATTCCGTGAGCCATCATTGTGTAAAACTTTGAAACTGCTTCTTCGTAATAAATCATTGCGCACTCAAGTGGACCTGTAAATGGAACCTGTAGAATAGCGAATCCCCTGGTGAGAGCAACTCAATTCTGACCTTAATTAGATGAGTGTAGGCTGATAGCAGCACTCAGATCTATAACAGAGATCCGATCTCTGTCATAGGCCAAATAGCTCATCACATTAGTCTGATACATGGCAACACCAGGAAAGAATAAAGGAACGGGTAGAAACCCAGCAGATGCCCTACTGGAAGATCCTACCTTTTCACATTTCCCTCTTCCCTCCAACCATCCTCAATCTCTCTAATTATTATCCCACTACATTGTCCTCAACTCCCCGAGTAAAATGATATATCACACAAGCTAGTTAAAGCCATGCAATAGGACACTAGTGCCGACGCTCCTATAATACTTTCTAGCACCGCACTTATAGAACATTCTATCACCGCACCTATAATACATTGTATCACCACACCTATAATACATTATATCACCGCACAGTACTGTACTCTATTCCTAATCATACTCTAAGTTAGATATGATTAATAGAATACCATATGCCTATTCCGGTTGATGATTGAGACTATGCAATCTCAGACTGGATCTGTATCCGCTGATAATTATCAACACGTTGACACTATAGTCTCTTTCAATTAACACAACTCGGAAAACTGCGCCGATCTTTAACACTTCAGAATTGTTGGTCGACTCCTCGAACTTTGTTTACCGCAACTGGTTTTATATCGGGACTTGAGTGACGTCACCAAATCGTCTAGACGCATAGGCGTCGAGAAGTTGTTTTTTTCTCTTTATGTTTTCCATCTCAATGTGAACATCTGGCTGGTGTCCCCTTTCATCTGGGAAATTGTCTCCTCTCTGTGATCTAGAGAGCGTTCACCATATCACAAGAATCCATCCGACGTCTGGCCAGACATTCCGTCTATCACTTCAAAGGCTGACTCCCGCCTTGTAGACGGATGGTGCCATTGTTCGTCTCGAGCAACAACTTGTTAACAAAATGCCGAACGGAGTTAGACATTTTGACGCGACCTATTTTGTTCCTCAGTCTATACAACATCAAAGGGTTTGCCGGTGTTTGTGCAGACGAATGTCTCTTTTTTCATCGATCGAACTATCAAGTTTATTTTTCGTGACACCAACCTTCACTTGGATACTCTAATCTGGTATCGGTTAGGGAGAAATGTACGTACACCAGCCTCCACTTGGATATGGTAGTCTGGTATCGATTAGGGAGAAATGTACTGACACTAACGTCCACTTGAATATCTGCAAGCCGTTTTCAACGCGTAGATATACTGAACGACATTGTATCCGACTTAAGGAGATGCAGGTTAGTTTTGCAGAGGATCCACAATCAACCAGTCTATCAACCAACCAAAAACACTAGTCAACCAACCAATCAACCAACAAATCAATCAACCAAACAATCAATCAATCAATCAACCAATCAGTCATCCAAGCAGCCAATCAACCAATAAATCACTGAACCAATCAACCAACAAATCAATCAACCAAACAATCAATCAATCAATCAACCAATCAGTCATCCAAGCAGCCAATCAACCAATCAATCACTCAACCAATCAACCAACCACTCAGCCAACCGGCGCACTATTATTGGGACAAGATGATATAGTCAATAGATGGACGGAATATCTGGAAGAGCTGTATGATGATAGGAAACCGGATGTAAATATTTAAAACAATGCTAAGCGTCCAACTTAGGAAGCACAATGACATCTACAGGGGACTCAACGCCAGAAATATTATCTAGAATCGCACTGGCATCTGGTGCCTTCAATAAACTGTCAAACATCTGGAAGTCAAAGACACTTAGCAAACATTCGAAACTTAAAATCTTCAACTCTTGTGTGATTCCAGTGCTAACGTATGGATGTGAGAGTTGGAAATCAACGGTATCTTTAGATAAAAAATTAGACAATTTTGAGAACAAATGTCTTAGAAGAATTCTAACCCTCCACTGGGCAGATTTCAGAACCAATACGCAAATAAGACAAGAGACTAAACAAGATAGTGTATCCAATTTTATAAAAAAAACGCCGTTAAAACTACATCGGCCATGTACTCAGAATGGACAAGACAAGACTCCCCAACCAAGTCCTGTTATGGTCACCAGTAGGAAATAAAAAGAAAAAAAGAAAACGGGGAAGACCAAGAGAGACCCTGCGTAGAAACATCATCAGAGAAGGCTCATTCAACGGCCAAGTGAACATCCAGGGTCTACAACAGGCAGCAGCGAACCGCCGGACATGGAGAGCCATGACTTCTGCCCTATGCGCCACCTTAGGCTCAAGAGGAAAGACTAACTAACTAACTAAGCGTCCAACAATACTTGCAGCGGAAGTTGAAGTTGCACTATATTGTGGTCAATTGTTAACTCAACTCAACCAACCAGTCAACCAACCAACCAGTCAACCAGTCAACCAACCAACTAGTCAACCAACCAGTCAACCAGTCAACCAACCAACCAGTCAACCAACCAACCAGTCAACCAACCAACCAGTCAACCAACCAGCAGTCAACAAACCAACCAGTCAACCAACCAACCAGTCAACCAACTAATGAATGAACATGTCTCCCAATCAAGCAATCATTCAACCAACTAACCAGTCAACCAACGAATCAATGAACATGTCTCCCAACCAAGCAATCAATCAACCAACTAACCAACCAATAAACGAATGAACCAGTCAAGCAGCTTATCAACCAATCAATCAACCAACTAATCAATCAATCAATCAATCAATCAATCAACTAATCAACCAACCAACCAACCAACCAGTCAACCAACCATCAACTAATCAACAAATCAACCAGTCAACCAACCAATCCACGAACAAACCAAGCAACCAGGTAAGCAACTAATCAACCAAACAATCAACAAACCAACAATGCAGCCTCATTATCCCCTTAAACACAGCGCCTTCTATTGGGCAGAATTACAGCACTTTCCGTGGTCTCCTAGGAAAACGCCATCACACGTTGCCAGATTATTTAGGCTTAAAGTCACTGTTGTAATGTTTACACGTATTGTGTCAAGTAGCTAGAGCTGTGAGTCATTCAGACCCACGAGTTGCATAGGTTCGCCAAACAAGTCTGTTTAATTTATTTTAAGTTTTTGTTTCCTGTTTCACAAGTTTACTCTGAATACTAGAAACAAACAGCCATGACACCATGATAGCAATAGTGTCGTCACATATTCATAATCAAAGGTAATGTATCTTATATGAAACAGGTAGTACGGACAATATGATATATATAAAACAAATCATAACACCATCATCAATGTTAATTAATCTATTCTTAAACAAGCCAATGTAACGATGGAAAACACAAAACAAATGCGTCCAGAAGTAGCTTCTAGTTATGGGTATGAGATGCTATAGCACTATCACATTTTGTAGGCTTCTACGGAGAAATAGCTAGCCAATATTTATATAACGAACGAACGAACGAACGAACGAACGAACGAACGGACGGACTTTATTTCCAAGGGGTCACACATTTCGCACACAGGCCCGTCTTAAATTCCGCCCTTCCAACCACTCATCTTTCGTTCACCAATTATCTGTTGTGGATGGTCCACTCACATAAGGCAAAAACCTTGTTAAATGAATGCCGCCAACATAAACAATGCATAATGTCTCTCTCTCTCTCTCTCTCTCTCTCTCTCTCTCTCTCTCTCTCTCTTCTCTCTCTCTCTCTCTCTCTCTCTCTCTCTCTCTCTCATCACGGGAAGTCCGAGAGAGAAGATGCCGGACATTTTGAATGTCGGCATATGGTAAAATCGGTATCAGAAATGATTGACAGTACGCGAGACAGGAGGCTGTGGGAAGACATCACAACCAACGTCTCACGACATGGATTATAATATGTCTTTTACGTCGCCGTGTCTATGACATATTTGATAGCTACGAGAGTTACGGTCCATGTTCTGTGAGTGTATATCATTGTAACCGCGTAAATCTGGCACGACCTGTCCCCACGTCTAGAGATGTGCTGGGTGCGTGGAGCTGGTCCCTGGGTCCCCAACTGGCAATGGGTGGGTGGTACGGTCAGTACCAGTCAGGGCGCGTTCACTGCCAATAATACTTTCTGGTCCCCTTTTAGGCTGTGTCAGTATAGAAGGTTTTGTAAACAATCACAAACCTCTACCTCCAGAGGGATTAGAATACACGATGCCGAGGCGGGCAGGCCAGAGTTCTGGCCACTGAGCCACCGCGGCTAGGGAGAATATACTTCCTTATAAATGTACTCCTCGTCAGACTATAAGTATATTGGCATTGTTGTTTCAGTTTCTACTGGGAGAAACATAAGTATGTACGTTATACCATTCAGAACAGGCCGGCCAGAGATTCAACGGAAAGGGATTTCTTACACCAAAGAAAACGTATAAACAACAGTAAGTCAGGTTTATTGTGTTTCTATATTGCAGTCCACGAGAAATACATTCAACAATGTAACAGTACCAATCTGTAGCTAATAGCTTAGAGTGTCTTGGCTGCCTTGTGTATTCTATGATGTTTTACTTTACCGTGCATCTTGTCTGGGAGAAATAGTACGAATATGATTAGTGGAATTGTGGTAAAGCAGTGGACATATAAACCATATACAATTAGTGGAATTGTTGTAAAGATGTGGGCTTGTAAACAATGTCAAATTAGTGGAACTGTGCCACAGCTGGGGACATGTAAACAATGTCAAATTAGTGGAACTGTCGTAAAATTGTTTACATGAAAAAAATATAAAATTAGTGGAACTGTGATAAAATTGTGGATATGATAACAATATAAAATTAGTGGAACTGGTAAAGCTGTAGGCATGTCAACAATATTAAATAAAACAAAGTAATTCAGCTTAGCAAACCTCAGTTACGGAAAACATAGGCGTTGCAACGCCTAGCCTTCATCAGCAAAAACATACGTACACAAATTTCAACATATAAACACGAGGAAGATACTTCAATGACCACATTATGGTTTAAGAAGGGGATGAGAAGAATTGAAAAACGAAAAAAAAAAAAGATCTACAACGTTTGTTGCATATCTTAGAATCCATACTGTGGTACTACCATGAATCTCGACTTTAATACTCTTATATAAACATAATTTAGAGTTTAGTTTAGTTTAGACGTTGGATCAACATCACGGCACACGGTTTAACCCATAAGTGCTCCGTTTTCCTCCTAACTCAAACCTGAGTCTGGAGAAACTCAGCTCAATGCACTAACTCCGTTGCATCGGCGAGGATCCTGAAAATACTTTGGGTAGATTTTTAACTCTAAATTTTGCCGGGGCAGCGCCGTTAGGCTACTCTTTTTCGATTTCCAACTCCCAAGGGATTTTATACGTGCTCAACAATACACACGGGCGTCCGATCTCACTACCCAGAGACAACAATACACACGGACGTCCGATCTCACTACCCAGAGACAACAATACACACGGGCGTCCGATCTCACTACCCAGAGACAACAATACACACAGGCGTCCGATCTCACTACCCAGAGACAACAATACACACGGGCGTCCGATCTCACTACCCAGAGACAACAATACACACGGGCGTCCGATCTCACTACCCAGAGACAACAATACACACGGGCGTCCGATCTCACTACCCAGAGACAACAATACACACGGGCGTCCGATCTCACTACCCAGAGACAACAATACACACGGGCGTCCGATCTCACTACCCAGAGACAACAATACACACGGGCGTCCGATCTCACTACCCAGAGACAACAATACACACGGGCGTCCGATCTCACTACCCAGAGACAACAATACACACGGGCATCCGATCTCACTACCCAGAGACAACAATACACACGGGCGTCCGATCTCACTACCCAGAGACAACAATACACACGGGCGTCCGATCTCACTACCCAGAGACAACAATACACACGGGCGTCCGATCTCACTACCCAGAGACAACAATACACACGGGCGTCCGATCTCACTACCCAGAGACAACAATACACACGGGCGTCCGATCTCACTACCCAGAGACAACAATACACACGGGCGTCCGATCTCACTACCCAGAGACAACAATACACACGGGCGTCCGATCTCACTACCCAGAGACAACAATACACACGGGCGTCCGATCTCACTACCCAGAGACAACAATACACACGGACGTCCGATCTCACTACCCAGAGACAACAATACACACGGGCGTCCGATCTCACTACACAGAGACCAGGGGAAATTTTATTACTGGAAGTCCAGGTGGATTTTTTTAATTAATCCCGGTCCTCACCGGGGCTTGAACCCGGGACCTCCAGCACTCGGGGCGGACACCATACCTCGAGACCACTCAGCCCCCCCCCCCCTTTTATAAGGCCTCCCCCCTCCCCTTATAATTTAGAGTATGTGAGTACACACACACAGGAACATAGAGAATGTGTTTGGTTATTGTCACCATTATACGCAAGTGCACACTTCGTTGCCCTCTGACATTCGTCCACTTCCCAGAGTTGACCGGTTTTTGCCTTATGCAGAAATGCGTGGCTGCTGGGCTTCTGGTTGACTGCCACTGCCATCGACGATGAACTGTATTTTCGTGGACTGTGTGGGTGAACATCTAGGAAACATTCAGATAGGAAAATGACTGCCGATTCCATCAGAGATGAACAGGGTGTTTCGTGGGGAACTGGTGTGTTGACATTCTGGTGGCGGCATTATGCACTGTGTGTCTGTGCGGGTTGTTGTTTGTCGAGACTCCTGTCTTTTCCACTTTTCACATTGGGCAGTGGGGAGCGTTTTGTGTGATATTCACTGGCACAGGAATGGAGCATAATGGGGACGACCGTTGCTGTGAAGTTGGAACTGCGACTAACTAACTAACTAACTAATTCGTCCACTATGACCAACCCTTCACATGCACTCACGCATTCATTCAGTCAGTCAGTAAGTCACAAGTTATGTGGGATGACAGGTAAATGTAGTTGGTGTTTTCTACAGGTGTCATAAGATGACAGCAACGTTCGAACTTTATATTCCCGTTCGTCAGGTGGCGTTAGGTGTCTCAGGCGCATGAACAGCGCATACAAAAATGGCGACCGTACTTACGGAGTGTACAACCAAAGAGCAACGCTCTGTTATTTCGTTTTTTGTGAGCAAAAGGACTGCCTGTAAAGGACATTCTTAAGGAAATGTTTCCTGTTTATGCTGACAAATGTTTGTCCCATAAAGCCGTGCATAGCTGGATAGAAAATTTTTTCTCAAAGACGCTCTAAAATTGTTGATGAAATCCGATCTGGTCGTCCTGTTGGGATGCAACAGAAGCATCCGTGCAGCGGGCGGAGGAGATGATTAGAGGTGACAGGCGAGTAACGATAGACTCTGTAGCATCTTCAGTAGGGTGCTCACATGGGACAGCATACAGCATAATGCATGATCGATTGAAATTTAAGAAAGTGTGTTCAAGTTGGGTGCTCAGACAATTGAAGGGGGAACACCAAACGAAACGATTTGGCCTGTCCTTGCAACATCCCTGTCGATACGAAGATGAAGGAGAAGACATGCTGAACTGGATTGTTACTGGGGACGAATCATGGGTGCATCACTACCAGCCCGAATCAAGGCGTGCTTCAATGCAATGGAACATCCTTCTTCGCCTTGTGTCCAAAAATTCAAGGTTACGCCATCAGCAGGGAAGGTTATGTTGACAGTGTTCTGGGATTGTCAAGGAGTGCTTTTAACCTATTTCAAGAAGAAAGGTGATACAGTGAATTCTGAATCATACTGTGAAGTTCTATCGATGCTTGATAATCCAATTCGAAGAAAACGTCCAGGACGGTTGAATAGGGGAGTGTTGCTTCTTCATGACAATGCCAGGCCACATACGGCTCGATTAACTCAGAAGAAAATTAACCAAATAAGGTGAGAAGTTCTGGAACATCCACCTCACAGCCCCGGCTTAGCCCCTAGCGATATCCACCTTTTTTGGTCCATTAAAAACATACCTTGGCGGAAGACATTTCGCGAATTACGCCGAAGTTGAATGTGAAGTGAAAACGTGGTTTAGAAAAAAGAACACGCAGTTCTATGCAGCAGGTTAGGGAGGACTGATAAAACGATGGGATAAATGCATCAATGGTGGTGGAAATTATGTTGAGAAACAAAGGGACAATGTATGTATAAAAATAAACTGGTTTCAAGTTGTTATCATATTTAGTTATTTTTCTGCAGACACTTGTGGCTTATTGACTTCCCCTCGTAAGTCACTTTTCTCCCAGTCTTCGTGTACCACTTCCACGCATTTACCTTGACTCAAACACACACACACACATATCAACAAACGTTCACATGACCATATACAGAGTGGGAGAGAGAGAGAGAGAGAGAGAGAGAGAGAGAGAGAGAGAGAGAGAGAGAGAGAGAGAAATAGTGCCTTTGATTTGCACCTAGGATAAGCAAAATGAGGAGGTATAAATATACGAGGCTTCACTTATACTGTTCCATATGAAATAGAGTCTATAAGAATTTAGTGCTTCCATATTGACATGGACAAGGTCTTAGGTTCGTACCGGAATACAACCAACGTTGCCAGTAGTGGGCTGTGCTCAATATTTAAATTTCAAGTCCCGGGAAAAATGTAAAAAACAAAATTAACAAAAAATAAATAAATAAAAAGCGTCATTAAGGTTGATTGTTATACCACGTATTGTAGCATCAAATCTCCCAATGCATAGTGTTATTGGGGTTTTATATGATCAGACCACCCGTTATACACATGATATGAGTTGCCACAACGAAGCAAGATTATTATACTGTGTGATTCTGATGAATAGCACTCTCAGGTTTTCTCTTGCTGTGTGTGAGTGTACATCCCATAGTTGAAATAATGGACAGGCGTATACCACAGACAGCACAGATGATGGCTATACTGTGGGTATGTCAACCTCAATTTCTCTCGTTGCTGTTCAACTCTCGATAAGTGTGATAAAAGTTATATATATATATATATATATGAGTCAGGTCTTAGTCAGATATGACTGAGCTACCGTATAACAGTAGACGGTACTACCTGGTTTCTGTTAGCGCCGAACGTTGGGCGGCGCTTACCAAACCCGACACCCCACATTGTGCCAACGGCTTCGGGCGGAAGAGCGCAATTGGGAGGGTACAAGCCTTACCCTGGTGCGAGGAAATGCAAGCTAAAGACAAAATTGTCATGGCAGGGCAGACCAGGCCCTAAGCCTTGGTTGGCGACTGGTCTAGGATCGAAGCTCCGACAGGCGGACAGTTAGAGCATTGCTTTGCTGATCCGGCAGCTTCTGCAGCTTGTCTTGTTCCAGATGTAGGGGTGTTACCTTTCCTCTGGAGTGAACTAGGCAGGCCGAGAGAGGGATCATGCTGCATGGGCAACACATGATCTCTATATTTTAGCCCAGGCTTTGTGCTATGGAGAGGCAATAACTCCATCCCTGGTCTTAACTGGTCTCGGAATCAAAGCGAGAGGCAACTGTTACGGGTTATAAGTCCTTGTCAGTTGGCGTAGACATGGGGCGCCACGCGTTGCCTCTGACGGTGGGAGACACCTATAGGTGTCACTGATCAGCTACCGCCCGCCTCAAGCTGGGCAGCCCCCAGCCAATTGGGTGCTGATCCGCCACAGCCTGCCTGCTTCAATGGGTGCTTGGGGCTAGGACAAAATCTGAATCGCAGGCTGTAAAACCAATGCACCAGGTACAAACAAAAATATAAATAGAAACCTCAAGCTACGGCTTGCAACCTGGAACGTGAGAACCATGTGTCCAGGATTTTCCACTGACTTGACCAATATTGACGATGTGAGAAAAACGGCTGTGATTGATGCCGAACTCAATCGTCTTAACATTGATATTGCTGGCCTGCAGGAGACTCGCCTCGCTGAGGAAGGGTCACTCAGGGAAAACAACTACACCTTTTTCTGGAAGGGTAAAGGGCAGGCAGAAAAAAGGCAACACGGTGTGGGCTTTGCAGTGAAGAATTCGCTACTGGGAATGATTGAAATTCCAGCAGGAGGAAATGAAAGACTATTATCCCTGCGCTTGGCAACCTCTTGTGGGTTTGCCACCATTATTACTGCATATGCACCGACACTCGATTCCTCTGATGATGTGAAGGATTTGTTCTATGAGGAGTTAGACTCTGTGATCAAGGCAGTTCCAAAATCCGACTACATTTATATGCTCGGTGATTTCAATGCTCGTGTGGGCAAGGACTCGAGTTCATGGCCAGTGTGCCTTGGAAAATACAACATCGGTCGCATGAATGAAAATGGGCAAAGGCTGCTGGAGCATTGCACCAGTAATGACCTATGTATTACAAACTCTTTTTTTAAAACAAAAGAGATGCATAAGGTCACATGGAAACATCCAAGATCCGGCCATTGGCACCAGCTGGACTTCATCATCACACGGAGACAACATCTGAACCATATATCATTGACTCGTAGTTACCACAGTGCTGACTGTGATACGGATCATGCTTTGGTTGTTGCAAGGGTTAGACTGAGACCAAAGAGAATCTACACAGCTAAACACAAATCTAGCCCCAGGATTAATATTATTAACACTCATGATCCTGAAAAGTGCTTTCAGTTTCAACAGCAACTTGAAGACGCTTTCACTGATACACCAGAAAATTGTACAGTAAATGATAAATGGAATAAACTTAAGGAAACTCTTTGTAAAACTGCCGTAAAGGTTTACGGCACTGTGGATCATAAGAGGCAGGACTGGTTTGCGGCCAACAGCGAGACTCTGCAGCCCTTGATTGATAAGAAGAAGAAAGCTCTCTTAAGAAACAAGGAAAGACCAACGCGTAACACTCTGAGTGAGCTAAGGCAAGCTAGGAAGGATGTGCAAAAGGCTGCCAGGCAGTGTGCAAATGATTATTGGATCAAGTTATGTGAGTCCATTCAAATCGCAAGTGATAAGGGAGACATAAGAAGCATGTATAAAGGAATAAAGAAAGCCTGTGGTCCAGTGATCAAAAGAAGTGCACCATTGAAAACCTTGACTGGAGAAGTCATCACTGATAAGAAACAGCAGATGGACAGATGGGTAGAGCACTATTTGGAGCTTTACTCAAGTGAGACCAAACTAGCGGATAATGCCCTCAACGCCATAGAGGCTCTACCAACTCTTGACCACCTGGACACACTTCCCACCATAACAGAAGTTAAGTGTGCTATAAATGAACTTGCATCTGGCAAGGCTCCAGGTAAGGATGGGATTCCAATAGAGGTTATCAGGAGTGGGCAAGACACACTCACTATACAGATCCACCAGCTAATAGAGCTATGCTGGCGTGAAGGACAAGTCCCACAGGATTTCAAAGATTCAAGCATCATAACACTGTACAAGAACAAGGGCGATCGGAGCGACTGCAACAACTATAGGGGTATCTCACTTCTGTGTATTGTTGGAAAAGTATTTGCCAGAATTGTTCTGCGCAGACTTCAAGTCCTAGGAGATCAAGTCTACCCCGAATCACAGTGTGGCTTTCGA
The DNA here is from genome assembly GCA_963921405.1 of Cepaea hortensis. NCBI lineage: Eukaryota > Metazoa > Mollusca > Gastropoda > Stylommatophora > Helicidae > Cepaea > Cepaea hortensis. The sequence continues at coordinate 77,382,808 of OY992897.1, forward strand.
CAGAACCGGTCTACCACTGATATGATATTCTCATTGCGACAAATGCAAGAAAAATGCCGTGAACAGAATCAACCACTGTTTATTGCCTTCATCGACCTCACAAAGGCATTTGATTTGGTCAGTCGTGAGGGTCTGTTCAAGGCACTAAAGAAGATTGGCTGCCCACCAACTCTTCTGTCCATTGTGGAATCGTTCCACACAGGCATGAAGGGTATAATCAAGTTTGATGGTGCAACTTCTGAAGAATTTGAAATCAAGAGTGGAGTTAAGCAAGGTTGTGTACTAGCTCCCACCCTCTTTGGAATATACTTTTCACTTCTACTGAAATATGCATTTCGTGATCAGGATGGTGGTATATACATTCACTCACGCTCAGATGGCGGCCTCTACAATGCTCAGAGATTGAAGGCTAAGACCAAAATTAGGAGGGTACTGATCAGAGAGTTGCTTTTTGCAGATGATGCTGCAGTTACGACCCACTCTGAGGAAGAATTGCAATGTCTACTATCTGCATTCTCCAATGCTTGTTCTGAATTTGGTTTAACAATTAGCAAAAAGAAGACACAGATTATGTCACAAGGTGCACATGGGGTACCATCAATCTTTATTGACGACGCCGAACTAGAGATAGTAGACCATTTTACATATCTAGGATCGGTGGTAAATAGCAAATTATCCCTAGATCAGGAAATCAACATCCGGATTGGTAAGGCAGCAACAACAATGAACAGGTTAAGAAAAAGAGTCTGGGAGAACAGGAAGCTTACTGCCAAAACAAAAGTCCTTGTCTATCAAGCCTGTGTCCTTAGTACTCTTCTCTATGGCAGTGAAACCTGGACAACTTACTCACACCAAGAGAACAATTTAAACAGCTTTCATATGCGGTGTCTGCGAAGAATTCTTGGTATTAAATGGCAAGACAAAATCACAAATACTGAAGTATTGGAAAGATCAGGTTGTGTGACAGTTTATTCCATGCTCAGTCTTCGTAGACTTAGATGGATAGGACATCTTAGGAGGATGGATGATGGTAGAATACCAAAGGATATCTTTTTTGGTGAATTACAGATGGGTAAGAGATCTCAGGGTCGGCCTCTACTACGATACAAAGATGTGTGTAAGCGGGACATGATTGATACAGGCATTGATAATGCACATTGGGAGCAAGTCGCCGCTGAACGTGTTGCATGGAGGGCAAATATCAGAAATGGAATAAAGTCAAAGGAGAAAATTATTGCAGAAAAGTCACACACCAAGCGTTTGAGACGTAAGATGGTGCATGATGGTGGAAATGACCACGTGTTCACATGCACCCACTGTGAACGGACATTTACAGCGCAAATTGGCCTTATCAGTCACACTCGCTACCGCCATAGTTAAAAGTTATTATGCCTTTTTAAAGCACAAACTATCGTCTGTCAAGACGGCAAGGTGCCAATGAATATATATATATATGAGAGTGTCGAATTTGCAGTTAGTCGTTACACACAACATGACATAAGAGAACATACCATAATATAAGCCTATATGATATGCCTTCAGTTATCAGCACACGCAGACGCTAATTTAGTCAAGTTTTCAGCGATTAAAATGTTAGTTTTGTAGGCTTGTCTCCGGACTTCATATGCATTCCGTCCACATTACCACGTGTCTTGCTGTCGCCTAGTCCTGTCACAGAGTTTGTCCAGATGTCGCGAGACAGTCAGAATAACATCGTACACTACACTTGTGTCTCCTCAACAGAATCACCAACAGAAATGCAGCGTCTGTGTGTCCTGGTGACGATGGGTGCCTGTCTTGTCGCGTCTGCCCCATATGATGTTGCTTTGACAGTTCAGAGAGGGCCGATGCAGTTAGATCTCACCAGCAGCCAACTAACACAGTAAGTATAATGGTAAACAGCTCCTGTTCACGTCACGAGTGACATTTTTTTTTTTTTAGCATATCCTTTACAGGACATCGCTGTCAACCCAAGCATCTTTCAGCTGTATGTCGATTTCTTGGCAAGATTACGCTCAGTAGTTTGCCATTGCTATCTGAACGGCCGGCTCATATACCCCGCAAGTCACCAATGCGATTCGAACCACTGCTGATTCTTACCGTCATCACGTTAACCGACGAGAGTATACGAGATTACGGAGAAAAGTCATAACCTCTAAGCCACGAAGCCGGCACGAGTGACATAGCATAACATAATATGACATATCAGTCGGCCCTGTATGGGTGATGTGGTCAATACTAAACAACATTTCAGAAGATGAGCAATAGTCGCTGCAATTTGTGTTTGTCTATCGAGGTGTGGAAAAGAGTTCCCAAGAGCTATACTGAGCCAATCCTGATGTATGGAAACCAATCATGGACAACTAATAGACAAGTGAAGAATTATATGAAAGCTACGAGAGTTTGATTCCCCGTCTCACACGTGTGGTGGAATTTCCAGTCATAAAACGATATGAAGAAATGAACTTAAAACTACTACAGCAAACAATATACAATTAATCCTAACAGTGGACGTCAACCCTATGTTCTTTGAGCGAAAGAGGTTATCAGTGAAAAAGAAAGTTAGCTCCATGTACTTTACAGAAAATCGACGGGGGGAGGGGGGGGGTGAGAGTTTGTGGTGACTACATAATCGACTGCAAGCGACGTCCTGCAAGGGAACTGAAAAAGTAGAATTTAAAAAAAAAAAATAACTAACACAGTATTAAAGTAAGACGTGTACACATGGGGAGAGGAACTTAATGTACACAATATAACCTCAGATAATATATACAAACATATTTTTTTGTTTTATTTGCGGGACGCTGGCTTTGAACTCAAGCGTAGTCCATAAATGTGCTACTTCTTCTAGTGCACTGGGTTGATTTTTGCGTGAGAATTAGCTTTCCCTGTTACTAGTGTCCCCAGCATCAGTCGAATCCACTCCGGCTTCTGAGTTATGTGTAATTTTCGCCCTCAAATCAAGGACTAGACGTCAAATACAGTGGTACCTCGTGTTACGAATTTAATTCGTTCCAGAACTCGGTTCGTAACCCGAAGCGTTCGTAACCGAAACATTGACATCAATGAAGTAAAGGCAATCCGTTTCAAGATGAAAGAATCGTTCTTTTGTTTATTAGCATTCGGTTGTATACCTAATAACACCTAAAGAATACGTATACTTCGCGTATTAAATAAAGAGAAAGAAAACAACCAAATGAATTAAATGTAAAAAAAAAAACAAGATTTAATCTTTATTATATCTACTATTATATTTCTTCTATTTTATCTTTATTACCAAGAAAACGATCATGGGAAATTTGTCACTTTCTTTGTTATTGTGAATCATTAGTTTCAGGAGTATCTTGTCGCTGTTTCTTGGCAGCCGACTGGGAATCTTTCTGCACCAAGAAACTATCAAGGGAAATTTGTCGCTTCCTTTGCTGGAGAATCTTTCTGAAGTGGGCCATCGTGTTATCATTCATCAGGTTTATTTCCCTGTTAGCAACAAGATTGTTTGGATGATGGTTCACAATGAAGTCTTCGACGTCTGCCCACTTGCTGCAAATTTCTTTAATCCTGACAGTTGAAACTGTCACTGACTCATCATCGGACGACTGCCCTTTAGCTGTCTTTTGGATGTCTTTAGCTGTTCATTCTGATGATCCAAAAGCTCATCTGTAGTACTTTTTGTACTGTATGCGATCGTTTTGTCTCCAAAGTTACACCTTGCTCTCTCTCTCTCTCTCTCTCTCTCTCTCTCTCTCTCTCTCTCTCTCTCTCTCTCTCTCTCTCTCTCTCTCTCTCTCTCTCTCTCTCTCTCTCTCTCTCGCCTTCGTTCGTAACCCGAGGCACTGTTCGCTACTCAAGACATACAATTTTCGAAGTTGTTGTTCGTAACCTGAATTGTTCGTGAACTGAGGCGTTCGTAACCAGATGTACCATTATATTAGGCCAAAGGACCGTTAAGGGGGTAGAATTCTGAGAGTTGTGTGTTTGTTCATAAAGAATGTATCACACACTCTTAATTTACAACCGTGTATAATGTATTTTAAAGTTGTTCTATTTTATCCTTACAGATTGCACATGTGTCTGTGTACGGGTGATAGCCAAGGATGTGTATATAATACACTTGATCGGAATATCACTTCATCACATCTGGAGGTTACTCAAAATTCCATCAGTACAGAATACTTAAATGCGTACATGTGTACTTTGAATCCAGCTTATGTAAAATGCACTAGATCTAATCAGATCCAACAGCGAAGAGTAGATGTTCAGCGAAAGAGTAATTCGTTTAGTTTGCATAATACTGACACTTGCGATATAAGCTGTGTTGACGTCATGTGGGATGACAGAGTTACAAACGTCACGTTTTATACAAATAAGATCAGCGCTGAATTGTGCTATGTGAAATCACTGCCTGGTCCACCAGCCACGACACACTCACCATCTGTGATCATCATCAGTATAATGATGTTCAGTATCGTCCTCAACATTATCTCTGCCATCTTCTGCATCTATGTTTGTTTTACAAGAAAGCGTCAACAGAAGAACTCTTCAATGAACATCCCACATGTTTACAATTGTCTAGATGTGAACACAGCCAATGGATTGTATGACGTCAGTTCCGAACCCCCTACGCAACCAGACCTAGAGAGGGAGCCAGGACCGCTGTATCTCGAGATAATCTAGAGGATTAGGAAAATAAATTAACACACACAGTTAGAAGGGAACAGCGTGTCATTAGTCACTAGTCAATAGTCGCGGTTCCAACTTCACGGCTCCGTCCCTGTGCCAGTGAATATCACACAAAATGCTCCTGTCTGCCCCATGTGAAAATTGGAACAGACAGGAGTCTCGACAAACGAACATCCCGCACAGTTACACTATGCATAATGCTGAGGCCAGAAGGCCAACACAAAAGTCCTCCACGAAAAATCTGTTCATAGTCGATGGAAGCGGCAGTCACTAGAACACTAGCAGCCACACATTTCTGCATAAGGCAATTCATTCAGTTCTGCGACAAAGCCAGCTGCAGTTATTCCGAACATGCAGTTCACGCTACGAACAACCGCGGACAGATGTAAAAGCATTTCCCTGTGCATAATGCCGCCGCCAGAATGCCAACACGTGTAATCTCAATCACTATAAGAAAGTTAAAATTTATAAACACTTATATTGTACACAGAGAGGCTCTCAGTTAAGACTGGCTGATGCTCTACGCTACCTGAAGTGGCTCACAGTTTATTGAGGGGTGTACGAGTTGATGCCACGGATTATGATGGAGTCCATGGGAATCACCGTTTTTTTTTAAAGACAATAAACAGGCACTATCAAGCTGTTTATGCTTCATCTCGACGCCAAAAGATACAAACGAGACAAGATGAGATGAGATTGGGACGGCAATTTCAGTGGTTTAAAATGTTCTATACGGCAGAACTCAAACGTTTGCTTCGTGGAGATCGAGTGTAAAGAGGTAGAAGAAAGGCTGAGGGAAGTAAAATGGTGTATTTGGCTGCTTCATTGTGTTGCCAACAAACTTGTGAGATAACATTCTTTATGGGGAACAACTCATTTTAATGAACTACTTTTTCCTAATCACTTTCCTTTCCTTATCACCTCACAGTGAACCCTTTATGATTTAATTCAGGTACTTTTGCATTAAAAGCTTCTTCAAATAAAATCTGATGTAGCTGTTGTTTTTTTTGGTTGTGTTGATGTTGTTGTTGGTGGTGTCGATGTTGTTGTTGTTGGTGGTGCTGATGTTGTTGTTGGTGGTGGTGATATTGTTGTTGGTGGTGCTGATCTTGTTTCTGATGGTGATGTTCTTGTTTGTGGTGATGTTGTTGTTGGTGTTGTTGTTGCTGATGTTGTTGTTGCTGATGTTGTTGTTGGTGGTGATGTTGTTGGTGGTGGTGTTATTGCTGGTGTTGTTGTTGTTGTTGTTGTTGGTGGTGTGTTGTTGTTGGTGGTAGTGTTGTTGTTGGTAGTGTTATTGTTGGTAGTGGTGTTGTTGTTGTTGGTGGTGGTGGTGATGTTATTGCTGGTGTTGTTGTTGTTGTTGGTGGTGTGTTTTTGGTGGTGGTAGTGTTGTTGTTGGTAGTGGTGTTGTTGTTGTTGGTGGTGGTGGTGATGTTATTGCTGGTGTTGTTGTTGTTGTTGGTGGTGGTGTTGTTGTTGTTGGTGGTGGTGGTGTGTTGTTGTTGGTGGTAGTGTTGTTGTTGGTAGTGGTGTTGTTGTTGTTGGTGTTGGTGGTGGTGTTATTGCTGGTGTTGTTGTTGTTAATGGTGGTGTGTTTTTGGTGGTGGTAGTGTTGTTGTTGGTAGTGGTGTTGTTGTTGTTGGTGGTGGTGGTGATGTTATTGCTGGTGTTGTTGTTGTTGTTGGTGGTGGTGTGTTGTTGTTGTTGGTAGTGGTGTTGTTGTTGTTGGTGGTGGTGATGTTATTGCTGGTGTTGTTGTTGTTGGTGGTGGTGGTGTGTTGTTGTTGTTGGTGTGTTTTTGGTGGTGGTAGTGTTGTTGTTGGCAGTGGTGTTATTGTTGTTGTTGTTGGTGATGTTGTTGTTATTGCTGGTGTTGTTGTTGTTGGTGGGTTTTTTGTTGTTGTTGGTGGTGTTGTTGCTGGTGCTGTTCTTGTTGTTTGTGTGCTGATTGTGTTGTTTGCTCTATTGTAGCAGTTGCAGATGCTATTGTTGTTACTGACGTGGTGATTTAGTTTTGTTGTTGTTGGTTTTGTTGTTGGATGTGTTGATGATAGTGTTGGTTGTGGTGCTGTTATTGTTTACTTTGGTAGTTGAGATGATGATGGTATTGTTAGCTTTTCTGTTGGTGATTTGCTGTTGTTGTTATTGTGGTTGTGGTCGTTGTGGTGGTACGGTTAAGATCAAACAGGCAGCTTTCACTCCCAAGTACATTTACTGGTATCCTATTAGGGTTGGTCGACATGGAAGGTTTAGTCAACAATAACCAGCCTCACCTCCAGAGGGACTAAATGCATGATCACGAGGCGGTAAGGCAAGTGTGCTGGTGACTGTGCCACCTTGGCTAGCGAGAATGTACTTCCTTATAGTTGAATCCTGGTACACTATACGTATTCTCGCATTGTTGTTTCAGTTTCTGTTGAATCCTGGTACACTATACGTATTCTCGCATTGTTGTTTCAGTTTCTGTTGAATCCTGGTACACTATACGTATTCTCGCATTGTTGTTTCAGTTTCTGTTGAATCCTGGTACACTATACGTATTCTCGCATTGTTGTTTCAGTTTCTGTTGAATCCTGGTACACTATACGTATTCTCGCATTGTTGTTTCAGTTTCTGTTGGGAGAAATATAAACATGTTTGTTCCGACATTTAGAACATTCCGGAAGAGATTCAACATTAAAGGCATTTCTTACAATAAAGAAAACATATAAACAACAGTAAGTCAGGTATGTTGTGGTTCTAGAGTGCAGTCCACGAGAAATACATTCAACAATGTTACAGTACTAACCTGAATGTGTTGATAGCTTTCCGTGTCTTGATTGTCTTGTCTATTCTACGATGTTTTACTTTACCGTGAATCTTCTCTAGGAGAAATAGTTCAAACGCAATTAGTGGAACTGTGGTAAAGCTGCAAATATGGAAATAATATAAAATTAGTTGAACTGTGGTAAAAATGTTGACATGTAAACAATATAAGAAAGATTAGTGGAACTGTTTTAAAGCTTTGGAAATTTAAACAATATAAAATTAGTGGAACTGTGGGAAAGCTGTGGAGATGTAAACAACATAAAATTTGTGGAACTGTGGTAAATCTGTGGACATTTAAATAATATAAAATGTGTGGAACTGTGCTAAATCTGTGAACATGGAAACAATATAAATTCTGTGGAACTGTGGTAAAGCTGTGAACATGTAAACAATATAAATTCTGTGGAACTGTGGTAAAGCTGTGAACATGTAAACATAATAAAATTAGTGGAACTGTGGGAAATGTAAACATAAAGTAATGCAGCTGTCTCTCTGGCCTAGGTGTTAGCGACTTTCACAGTAATCCCATTCAGCCCTTAAGCAAACGCAGCTGCGCGAGAATCGGTAGCGGTTCCATCCGCGACGTTATTTAGGGGATATGTGAGCCGCCCGCTCAGAAAGAAATGGCAAACTACTGAGCGTAATCTTGCCAAGAAATCAACAATAGCGGTAAAATGTTGGTGTTGACAGCGATGTCCTGTAATAGGATACGCGGGGGGGGGGGGGGAATCACCAAACAAATATGTATAGCCTACAACACAACATACGAGGGAGCTTCAAATGAAAACCATAAGAGTGTGATATAAATAACCGTGCCATTGTCGTGTAACCTATCAATATTGCTGTTCAGAGTGTTAAGAGTGTTGAGTATGTGACATAAAGGTGCAGAAGAACTCGGTTGAAGGCATAAGGACAGTTTAAAGATGCTCGCCCCACTTTTGAAATACACCGAAGAGAAGCAGTGTTCTATTATACGTGAATGTATCAGTGAAGGGGTGAAACCTGTAGAAATTCATCTGCGAATGAAAGTCCAGTATGATGATGTATGCCTGTCAGTCGAGCTAGTGTATATATGGAGCAGGAAGTTTCAGAACGGAGTGACTTAAGTGACAGACTGTTTACTGTTTAGCACACCATATCATCCATGATGTGCTACAGTAATGCAAAATATCTGCAAGGGGGGTGCCACAGCAGCTGACACCAGAATCGTAACAACGACGCATTGGTGCTTGTCAAGAACTATCTCGTAAATGACTTCCACCTGTATGAACAACTCAAAGAGTCATGGGAGGAAATACTTCTTCAGTCCAATGAAGAAGTGCTGCAGGTGGTGGATGTGTGGGTATGCACGCGACAAAGCGTATATATTTTTTTATACAAAAATCCATAATCTCCCCTGTAGTTGTGCCGCGGCGACGTCAACAGCGCCAGGCGAATACAATCCACCTGTCCACAGGTTCGCCTGTGAGCGGGACTAACCGGTCAGCGGTCAAGCCAGTACATGCGTGACGCATGAAGTCCACGCCGGTACACAATCCCGCCTGGCAAGAACTCACAGCGAGAAACGCCAGACGGCTGGGGATTGTCGGACAGTACGGACGGGTCTGAGAGAAGCTCGTATGACTGATGCGTCTGAATGCGAATTGATAGTAAACCTTGTGTGAGGCTAGGAGACTGTGCGGCTGTGGTATAGGTTTGTGAGTGTATCCATTGTATTGATTTATTGAGTAATTGTATTGCGGCATCGATAGTGTAATGGCGAGATGCCTGATCTGATTGTGTTGCGCGAGAAGTGTAAGTAAAGTGTTTGACTTAGTTTTGCAGTGTGTCCCGTCAAGTTACTCTGTGACGGTGTTTGTCTCACATGTGTTAGGAAACACGAGCCTTAGTTATTGTTAAATGTAAGAACCTGACATATGTGAACGTGGGTAGCTCGTCCTTGTCGGATTTGAACCATAGATGTGAGCGTGAATAGCTCGTCCTTGTTGGTTTTGAATCATAAGAATTAGGAATGTTTAGAATGTGTGAACGTGGGTAGCTAGTCTCTAGTGCAGTTGAACGATATATGTGAATGTAAGTGCTACGACAGGCTTCAATTGAACCATAGATAACATGGCTAGCTTGTCCTCGTTAGAGTAGTTGAGTAGCACAGGAAGCGTGTGTAAGCGGAAAGTTCTGGAAAGAAAGTAAATTGGCGAATGTGTTGAAAAGGACGACATTACGACGAACAATCATACTTGACAGCATACAAAACAGCAAAACTTAGTTGACACGCATACACCTTACAAAATTACATGTCCTAATATTTTCTTCCTCCAAAAGAAACAGGTTTTTGTGTGTCATCTGAAACCGATAGCAGTAAAGGTCATTTTGGGGGGCAGTAACGACCTTACACTCTCTGGTCCAGTTTTGTCTATTTCATATACTTTTGTAGGCAAGTTTAGGCACGCGATGTAATTTCAGAAATACTGTACAAATTGTTCCAGTTACTAACATCTTATAACTAACAATTATTTGAGCATTCATTGCCATTGAAAGATTCCATCATGTCTACTTTAAACGATTTTATCGAAATGGGTTTGAAATTAAAATTAACTGGTGACGAGTTGACAAAATGGAGTTAGGCAAAGTATTCAGAGCACCTCCTAGCACAGGAAAAAGCTAATGAATGCGAAGACAGAGGTGCTGAAAGAGCTGCCAAAACTAGACAGGCAGAATTAGAGGCCAAGGCTAGAAAAGAAGAAGCGGCTATGAAACAGGCAGAATTAGAGGCCGAGGCTAGAAAAGCTGAAGCTGCTATGAAACAGGCAGAATTAACTGAAAAAACCAAGCAGGCAGAAGCTGATGCTGAGGTAAGAAAAGCTGAGATCTTAGCCCAGAGTAAGAGAGAGGAGCTAGACATTAATGCTCGAACAAAGAAAGAAGAGCTAGAAATTAATGCTCGAACGAAGAAAGAAGAACTCGAAATGCAGCTGAAAATTAAACAACAGGAAACTGATACAGCTGCAGATAAAGAGTCTAGGAAGTCAGAAAGACTTTAAAAAAAAGAGAATCAGTACAAAAAGTACCAAGGGATCGTGAAAAATTTCACCACAGGTGACTGCATAGCAGCCTTCACCCAGAACTTTGAAACTTTAATGGAGCATTATCAGATCCCAGAGACTGAATGGAACATCATATATATGAGAAGTCTGTCAGGGGAACCTCTGAAAGTAATAGATCTTAGGAAAGATTATCAGTACATTAAATCCAAAATTATGTCACATTTCCTGTTAGATGAAGCAGGCTGCAGAGAACAATTCAGTAAAGTAGCTCCAAAACCTACACAAACGTTCTTTGACTACATTTCTGTAGTACAGGATATTTTTAGTAAATGGCTGTCAGCAGCCAAAGTAAACAACCTTGATAAACTTAAAGATCTCATTATTAGAGATAAAATCATCCCATCTCTGCCACCACCATTTTCTAAGTTTCTGCAAGAGTGTGAGTGCGAAAGTATACAACAGATAGAGAAACGTGGTTCGGCTTATTTTACAGCCAACAAACAATGTTTTTCTAGTGGGTTAACTGACGTAACTTTTGTAGCAGCCGCTACCTATGACAAATCAAGGTCAGATCCCTACAGTAGGCAAAAACCATTTAAGCAACTTACTGAGAAATACTACCAATGTAGATATTGCCAACTGCCACACAACCAAACTGATATGTGTTACAAAAACCCAGAGTACCTCACATACTTGCCAAACTATATTGATAAGCAAGATAAAGAGCGAAGGAGCTATAAACGGCTAACCAAATGCTTCCTTTGCCAAGCGTATGGCCACTGGCGCCATTCTTGTAAGGGTAGACATATGACCAGGAAGGCTAATGCAGCCTTATTTGATAGCTCTTCCTCAGATGAGGAAGAAGTTGAAAATCACCCTGTTAACTCAGCACAGGCAATTGATGTATTTCATCTTGAAAAGTGTACCATATGTGATCGGTTCCATGAAGATGGCCTATTAGCATGCGGCCACTCAATACCTATTGCCAACGAAGAAGCTAATTTGGTGATAGACTCCAAAGGCAAGATTAACATCCACCAAGGATATGTGAATGGCAAGCCTGCTACAGTTTTACGAGACAGCGGAAGCACTCTTATCGGTTTAAAGAGAGACTTCATATTGCCTACTGATTATACAGGCAAACATGTGACATGCAGAACTTTCTCAGGTAACATCGAGAAATACCCACTTGCCGGGGCATATATTGACACCCCATTCCTCACAGGAAAGGTTAAATGTGCAGCAATATCCAATCCATGTTACGACATAATTGTTGGTAACCTTCCTGAGGTGAATGATATGCCTCATGACTGTATAACAACTGTTAACAAATGTATTGATGATAATGCAACATCATCTCCAACTGAATGTATTATTGAGAATGTGTTATCATCGAATGAATGTAATTTTGCTAATTCAGTAATGTCATCGCATGAATCCATTTATGTAAATGTTTCATCACCATGTCATGTTATTGAAAATGCTAATGTAGTAACTAGATCTGCTGCAAAAATGCAAGAGCAAATCAACCAAACTGAGGCACTAGAAATGCTAAGCCCAGAAATATTACCTCCCAAGACCATGAGGGAAAATTTTTATAACAGCCCAAAAGGCTGATTCATCATTGCATAAATATTTCAATCTTATAGGCCAAAAGCCAAGATTTACAAAGAATGCCAGATGGCATTTTGCTCTAAAAGATGGCATCCTTTCCAGGTATTATACCAAAGGAAACAGCACCACAGAGCAAACGGTGTTGCCAATCGAACACCGCAAACAAGCCTTACATCCGGCACACGATATACCCTTTGAAGGGCATATGGCCTATTCAAAGACTAGATCTAGATTGTTGACCCAGTTCTACTGGCCAAGATTCTGTAGTGATACCAAGCAATATTGCAGAACTTGTGACATCTGCCAAAAACTGGTCAAGAAGGGTAAACACCCACAAGCTGAATTACAAATTACAGATTTAGCTAGCAGACCCTTCGAGAAGATCTCTGTCGACATTGTAGGTCCTCTAAACCATGTAACATCTAGAGGAAATAAATTCATAATAACGATAATTGATCTCTGTAGCCGCTGGCCTGAAGCTATTCCACTTAAGAACATAACTGCCAAAGATGTAATGGAAGTTTTCTTCCACATATTTTCTAGAGTAGGGTGTCCTGACACCATCCTCTCAGATCGAGAGAGTCAGTTTATAGCTGCAGCCACTCAAGCTTTCACTAAAATGTTAGGTGTAAAGCAATGTTTCAACAGCCCATACCACCCACACTCCACGGGAATTATTGAAAAAATGAATGGCGATCTCAAGCATATGCTATATAAAGTTACCCAGGAACATCCTGAAGACTGGGATACTTATCTGCCTGCCATATTATTTGCATATCGCGAAGTACCTCATTCCAGCACAGGTTTCTCACCATTTGAACTTGTATATGGTGCCAGACCACGAGGCCCATTGTATATGTACAATTCCATGTTAACTGAAACTGTAACTATACATAAACCCATATCATCATATGAACATGTAACATCATTGCGTGAAAGGATAATGAGATCTTGCATGATAGCTAAAGAAGCACTTAAACAATCCGGTGCTATTTACAGACAGTACGCAAACAGAGGAAATAGGACAATAACACTGACAACTGGACAAGACGTTCTACTCCTTCTACCTAGTGACCGACATCTACTGACATATTCATGGCAAGGACCATTCAAGGTACTCAGACAGATCTCGACGGTTGACTATGAGATTGCAGTCAAAGACAAACATAAAATATCCACATTAACATGCTAAAACCATACTACAACAGAGACGAAGACCAAGACGAGACAGCAGCCAGCACGACGCTAGTTGACCATGAAGACGACGATGAGACCGACGAAATACCGACCCCATCACTTGACACGACAAACAATTTGCAGGAGATTAAAATAAACCCTCACCTGACGCAAACAGAGACCGACAGTTGCAAACAACTGGTACAAGACTACAGTACCATCTTTTCTAACCACCCAGGACAAACAGACTTAGTGCATCATCACATTACTTTGACATCCAACACACCAATAAAATGCAGACCGGACTCCATCCCCATACATTACAAAGAAAAACTATACCAAGAAATTATAGACTTAGAGAAGAATCACATCATCAGACGATCACAGTCACATTTTTGTTCACCAATAGTAATTGTAAGAAAAAAGGACAACACAGTACGACTCTGTGTGGACTATAGTACACTGAACAAAATCACACCGTTGGATTTAGAACCAATGACCAACTGTGAAGACATACTGACTGAACTGACGGATTCTAGATACTTTACGAAACTGGACATGACAAAAGGGTATTGGCAAATACCGGTAGACGAACAGAGCAGACACCTGACAGCATTTGCCACACCCTGGGGACTGTACGAATGGTGCACACTACCATTTGGGCTAGTAAATGCGCCCACAACATTCGTACGTATGACAAGACTGCTTTTGACAGACATATCTAATATTATCTCCTACATGGACGACATTTGTGTACACATAAAGACAATGACAGACCATATAACGACATTACAACAGACATTTGACCGTATCAGACAGCACAGACTGACTATTAAACCATCTAAAGTTGACATAGCCTTCCAAGAAATCTCCTTTTTGGGCTATAAAATCTGTAATGGCTTTGTCATGACTGATGATAACATCGTGTAAAAAATTCTAAAATTGTCACTTCCGACGACAAAGAAAGAAGTCCGAAGTGTCTTAGGTCTGTTAAGTTACTACAGACCGTTTATACCAAATTTTGCAGAGTTGACCGAGTGTTTTACTAATCTATTAACAAAAGACCAACCAAACAAAATTGTGAACAGCGAATGCCTAAGACCTGCATTTTCAAAAGTATTGTCTTATTTCTCTAATAAACCCATTCTTAAGTTGCTAAATTTGCATATTATTTTCAGATTAAGAACAGACGCGAGCTCCGTGGCGATTGGGGCAGTATTAATACAGGAATATGACCATATTCTCCATCCTGTATACTACCTGGGCCGCAAACTAAAGCAGAGGGAACGAAATTGGTCCAACCCTCAAATTGAGGCCCTTGCCCTTGTGTATGCAGTAACGAAATTATCCAGATTCCTCCTTGGGAGGCACTTTATAGTTGAAACCGACAATAGTCTGTTAACAATCATCACATCGGGAGCTCCTACCAACCACATGATTGCACGTTGGTCACTTCTCATCCAAGATTACAGTTTTGAGGTTAAACATATTCCAGGCACACAGAATACGATCGCGGATCTTCTATCCCGATGTCCTGACGACACCCAGTAGCCTAACTACGTCTGATTGCAATGTGTTAAAGCACTCAAACCACACAGCCAAAAACGAAAGTGTTTCAAATAAACTGTGGAAAATGTGATAGGGACAAGGTCCCAGTGTAAATATAGTTAATATTGTATAAATATTGTGATAATTGTGATGTATACATGTGTAGAACGTGTTAGAAAGGAAACATTATTTATTGTAAATATTATAAACAATAACAAACTGTGCTACAGAAGTTCAAAATTATTTTATCTGGACACTGATCTGATTTATCTGTGGTACCTGCCAACCGGAGATGTTCCGATGTATTTTAATCCGTGTGAAAGAAACTGTGACATTTAAATTTCTACAGATCACTTTAATCCATATTTTGCAAAGAAATAGTGAATTCACCAGCTGTTTTTAAGAACTGTGTATTCCGATCATTGTTACAACATCCATGCGGAACAACACTGTGTTAATAACATCAGCTGTGTGTGTACTTCCGGTATTTAGTAATTTAATCAAAAATTTAGCAGACAACAAACTAATGTTCACAAAGAAATGATGAATGCAATACACTTTGTGAACGCAAATTTACCATGTACGAATTGTATGTGAGGACTTTTCATTAATGTAATCTGAGAATAGGAACTTGATTAACTTGTGCACAATAGCAACATCTAGTTCACTATTGTAAAGAAGCATCAATTTATGACGCTTAGAAGTGAATTAACAAATGTAATTTATTGTTTTGAAAGTATGTTGACATTATCTCCCATGAATTTTGAATTGTTTCACAGATTACACCAAAGGGAAACAATTGTAATAGGTAGTAATATGTACCACCTTCATGTTGCCAGATTGTCAACACTCCAAGATGACGTCAGCTATGTATGGAAAGAATTGCCGAAGTTGTAGACCAACATGAGATGTTCCTACCAAGTCTGGGTGGGACTCAAATGTTGGAGTCGCCTCATATCAAGACGGCTCGCAGTCTAACTTGACGTTTCGACGTTTTTGTAATTTTTCTTTATTGGTTGCGAGGTAGTTGCATGAGTCGCTGATAGCCACCGGACTGACTGGGTCATATTACAACGGAGGTTATAATCTATCGAGAAGATTGTACTTGGGAAGTTTTACTTCTTGACATCATGTGAGAGTGTGTGGTTATAATTTGCAATACCTACATATTTCAATGAAACCTAAATCAAGTCAGATAAAAATTAATGGGTAGATTCTGACAGTGTTAAGATATGAACCCAAATTTACAGAGAGCATATGAAAGGTTTCACCTTTCATGGAATGGAAGGCGGGGAGAGTGTCATAATCTCCCCTGTAGTTGTGCCGCAGCGTCGTCAACAGCGCCAGGCGAATACAATCCACCTGTCCACAGGTTCACCTGTGAGCGGGACTAACCGGACAGCGGTCAAGCCAGTACATGCGTGAGGCATGAAGTCCACGCGGTACACAATCCCGCCTGGCAAGAACTCACAGCGAGAAACGCCAGATTGCTGGGGATTGTCGGACAGTACGGACGGTTCTGAGAGAAGCTCGTATGACTGATACGTCTGAATTCGAATTGACAGTAAACCTTGTGTGAGGCTAGGAGACTGTGCGGCTGTGGTATAGGTTTGTGAGTGTATCCATTGTATTGATTTATTGAGTAATTCTATTGCAGATCGATAGTGTAATGGCGAGATGCCTGATCTGATTGTGTTGCGCGAGAAGTGTAAATAAAGTGTTTGACTTAGTGTTGCAGTGTGTCCCGTCAAGTTACTCTGTGACGGTGTTTGTCTCCCATGTGTTAGGAAACACGAGCCTTAGTTATTGTTAAATGTAAGAACCTGACAGATGTGTGGGTATGCACGCGACAAAGCGTATATTTTTTTAATACAAAAATCCAAATTCTTTATCGGCCTGGGAGCACTTTCATTGGATGCAGTGGTGACTGTCACGAGGCATAGTGGTAACTTGCCATACTGTACAGTAATGATGTTGTACCCAAGGTGATGAAGACTCAATGAGCCAGAACAGCGATCGGTGCCCCGCTAATGAACGATAGTCGATATGTCCCCGATCAGTTGGTGTCCTGAGAACCGGCTCGCAGGTATGATCCATGAGATTTAGCTGAAGAACACCAGAGCAAGCCCGGCATGTCTGCTCCTCACTCTGCACACACTACAGGAAGGCTATACACTCACGCATCCAATAACAACTCCTGAAAGCACGATGAGGTGAACGACGACGTATGTATTTGCCACCGGCGAACATCAGATGTCGGTAATGAGCATTTATGCAGATCCAGTCTTCAGGCTTTCACTGTCATCTCACGCTCCCTCACTGCATTCACTGATCACTTACTCATACCCGGCTCGGGCGTTAGGTGAAGGTGTCTCCTATATACTGCAATCGTGTCGTGAGAGCCAACGGCCTCCGACAGTCAACTCACGTCGAGATAGTGGTAAAATGACCCTACCTGAGCGCAGAGTTTGGCTGGCAAAAACGCCAAGAGAACAGCCGTACGAAGAGTGCAATGGTCAGCACTTGCGGCAACCGGTCATGAAGGAACATGAGCTAAAGTGTGTATAATTGTGGTCGTGGAAATGTAGAGCAATGTAGTGGACGTCTACTCTAGGTGAACGCTAGTACTCTAACTGTCCAAAACTGTCGTTGTTATCCTTCGCAACTCACTGACGTGGCACTGTTTCTTACCAGTGCCGCACAGTGCTTATTTCTCTTGCTATTATGTTTATATAAGGTGATGCGCTTGCTCAACAGTTTCTCAATACAAGTCTGTCATATAGCATAT
This sequence comes from Cepaea hortensis, assembly GCA_963921405.1. Taxonomy (NCBI): domain Eukaryota; kingdom Metazoa; phylum Mollusca; class Gastropoda; order Stylommatophora; family Helicidae; genus Cepaea; species Cepaea hortensis. Next base: position 77,400,469 of record OY992897.1, read on the forward strand.
GACAGTGACTACATCGAACAATGATGCATGTGTTCTTTACTTTTTCAGAATATATTTACAACACACACACACAAACACACACAAACACACACACAAACACACACACACACACACACACTCACACACACACACACACACACACACACACACACACACACACGCACACACGCACACACATGAAAGGTTTTCATTTGAAGTTTGGTGCTTGTCAACAGTGGGTGGTGGCAATATTTAAACTGTCCTTATGACGTCACCGTGTTCGTTTGCACCGTGATAGCACAAGCTTAATACGCTTGACAATCTTAACAACAATATTGACAGGTTACAAGACGATGAAATGGTTACTGTAATTTCTACCACACTTTTAAAGTTTTAATGTGAAGCTCCCTCGTAAACACAACACGGGGAAGACATATTAAGGCATAAGAACGGGACTAGAAGAGAAGAATGGAAAGATGAAACAAATTAACAAAACATGTTACTTATCTCAGAATGCCAGGCTGTCATACTAAAGTGAAACTTGATGTTGTTCATCTTATATAGACAGCCGCGAGAGCATGTGTTGTTATGGGGACAGGGGGAGGGGACGGTAACGGTTCAGTGAAGATTCCAGGTAAATTAGTGGAAGTAGTAAAGGAAGGCCGGTCTCTCTGGCCGAGGGATTACAACACTTTCTCCGTAATCCCGTTTATCACGCAGAGTCTCGTAGCGGGGCGAGAGCTGGGTAGGTTCGATCCCCGCTGGTGACTTGCGGGATACTGAGCCGGCCGCTCAGAAAGCAATGGCAACCCACTGAGCGTAATCTTGCCAAGAAATCAACATACAGCTGAAAGATGCTGATGTTGACAGCGATGTCCTGTAAAGGATATGCAAAACATTTTTAGTAAAGGAAGACAGATAAGCAAATAAGGCGGGAAACTGGATGGAATGGAGATATGATGGTGGCCCGAGAGTTAAAACTAAGAAGGAGTGCCCCGGTTAGTTAGTTAGTCGCGGTTCCAACTTTACAGCAATGGGTCGTCCCCATTATGCTCCGTTCCTGTGCCAGTGAATATCACACAAAACGCCTCCCACTGCCCAATGTGAAAAGTGGAAAAGACAGGAGTCTCGACAAACGACAGCCCGCACAGATACACTGTGCCCCGGTGGCTGTCCATACAATGTATGAGTGGGTGCCAGTAAAGCCAAAGGGTTGACCATATTAGGCGAATGTTAATGGACAGCGAAATGTGCACGTGAGTATGATTATGATAACAACGAAACATATTCTGTGTGCTCCTTTTGTAACAAGGTGAACTCACATAATTGACGGGACTCAGTTGGTTCTTTATAAAAAGTGTTTAATACGATAGATGACAGCCGGATCTAAGTTGGCGACCTTCTGGTTCTCTAGCTTGATGGTAACTGCCCCTTTGACAACAAACCACGTCACGACTTGAGCATCTCTCCTCTCGTTCGACCCCGATGCTCAATCGTGCTGTAGTCGTTTCCCACCTAAATACTACCAAAACCCCTTCCTTTGTTACACCTCCCTATGTTTTCTAAAGAATTTTTCCTCTAAAGGAAAAATTCTTTATTCCCAACTCTCTTACTCTATTCCCTCTTTTCCCTTAACTCCCACATTTCCTCTAACCTTCCCCAACCCAACTCAAAATTTGAGTATATATTATATCATTTAACCCTTCTCCCTGTCATATTGTCAACCTAGTAACCTACTACAAACTATTTCTTCGATTCTACTTTGTACAATATATCATACCACGTATGGTAACTCTTTTAAACCAAACAGTCCTTCTTACAGTTCCCAAACCTCCCCAAAGCACTTTATGTTAAGTAACCAAATCTATTTCTTCAAACTATATAGCCATCCACTATATATTTCTTGTCCTTTCTTGGCTCCTCGAGTTTCTGTATCAAACATACATATCATAAGAAGAATAGTTCGTAAAACCGTTATTGTACACATGGCATTATGAAATCTCTCGCTCTTTCACAACATAAGACAACCAGAACAACATAGAAACAACGTATTTAGAAAAAGTAAAGAAGGGGTGCGCACCCAGTGATAAGCATAAAGGATGAAAAGTCAACGTGATCACATTTACATAAAACAATGCATAGTCCAAACAACCTCATTTACCTCCCTTGCCAATAAAAAAATTTGTACAACAATTTTTTAAAATACGTCTTATGAAAATAGATCTTTGTTCTCTATAAACCAAGTTGACATACGTTTTCTCAACATTTATATATATATAACATTTATATTGCCATCCACAATCTTGTCTATATTTCCGTCACCTCACCTTTTACCACGAGCCAATGTTCATATTCTATGAACATTATCAATTTAATTAACGCTGGTTTTTCACAGCACCTATTTCTTGCCCCACCCCCTCACATCCCATAATATTTATATAAACACTCCCGTTTATATACTGCCATTCACAGTCTCCCCCCTCCTATAATGCTGACTTTAATGCAGCTCCTATTTTCTAATATTTCATATCCATAAGAACCTCTTCATGACGACTATCTACATGTCTCTCTATTAACCCTCAGTATGTGTCTCTCTGTTAGCCCTCATATTATTTTCTTTATTCCAGCCAACACCATAACTACTTGAAAATTAACTTACTTAATTAAATTTATAACTATGTAACCTAATACACCAAACAACTTAATTAACTTAAACGAAATAAAATCAAAACAAGATATCCCCCAACTCATTCAAAGAAAACAGATTTTAAAATAATACAACATGCATCTTATCAAATCAAAATAAAATTTTCTAATACTACCTAACACTATTGGTCTCTTTTACGGACCAACAGTTTGTACGTACAAGTCTAAGAACACAATAACCCTATTCCAAAATCAAGTAACAACAATCATATTACAGGAGCAAATTAAGCAAAGGAAAAACATATTATATATGAGGCATTACAAACTCAGACTCAATAAAACAAGTGTCTTCTCGCTAAAGAGAAGTTCTTCAAAAAAATTATAATTCACATAGAATTATCTACTTAAAGTAACCAAGCAAAACTTTCCTCCTATACGAATCAACGTAAGTCATATCTATTCACTCAAGTCACTCCATTGTTTTTTTATAAGCAAGAAACTGAAACAATTCACCGCCAAGTCTATATATATCTATATCTGTTATTTACAGAGCAAATTCTAATTTAAAACAATATCTGTTCTTTTCGTACAAGCCTTTAACTAACAATGGCCGTATTATCTACACCCCAATTGCTTCTCGTGTACATATTCCTATAACTACTTAATCATTACCATACACCACGATATTCCTAGCACCAGTAAAAACTATTTACTATATAGTACAACTACCTGCTGTACCATTGATTAACTTATCCATCCAACAAGAAACCAAAACAACCAGCAATTCCTTCACTGAGAGAACAAAAATATATATATACCTCAGTCGAACCTACATCCATTGCTTGACTACTCCTCCAGATCATTTATTAAAAATATCAACAAAAGCCATTTCCACTTTCTCACACACTTCATCAAGTATCACTTCCTTAAAGCCTGAAACTTATATCTTGCTATCTGCAATATACTCTATCAATTTATCTCTTCCGTTTCCACTTCTTCAACAACTCCAAGTTTCTTTGTATCAATGCTATCTCTATCTCAATATCCTCCTCTCCGTATACTCTATCATCTTCCTCCATACTACTACTTGACTCTGACTTCTCATCCATTTCTTCTTCTTCATCTGTTTGTTTCTCGTTAGCAGCCGCTAATCTCTTCCGTTCAATATCCCATCTAATCTGCCTATCATTATTTCTTAAGGACCTTTCTAGTAAAGGCATTTCTTCACCACTTGTTGAATACTCTCTAATTCTCCTCTGTCTTTTCACTTCTCTTTCTCTTTGTTTATCCATTCTTCTTTTTGTTGCTTGTCTAGTATTTTTAAATGGAGCACTTACTTCTTCTTCCATAGATTCTATACTATCACAATGGGTCTCATTCAACTTTTCTCCTACTATCGTTTTCGGTATTGTTTGTTCATGAGTATCATCGTAACCTGAAGCTGTTTTTAACTGACTGTGTGTCGGATCTTTTCTAAAAGCTGGGGTTATTGTAGTTCCCCTAACGACTCGTTCATCTATATCTCCGGTGTCTGAATAATAATTATTATTATAATTATCATTTTCCTTCTCATCATCACCTCTTCTTTAGTGTTCCACGTGTGCCCTTGCTACATGTCCCGTCAACTGGTTCTTAATACTATACGATACATTACCTAGCTTTTCTATAACGTAATAACCTGGGATCCAACGATCATCAAACTTAGAGTTCCTTCTATGCTTTTTGTAATAAACTCTATCTCCTACTTTAAACTCTTGTAATTTTGTATTCAGGTTTTTGTATTTTTTCTGTCTTTCTCTAGCTTTAACTATATTATTCTTTAACCTCATGTGTGCTTTATGCATTTCTTGTATAATGGTCTCCTGAAAGTCTTCTCCCATATACTTCCGTCTTGGTTCTAACAGATTATCTATTGGTAATATTGGTTCTCTCCCGTGTATTAAATAAAATGGTGAAAAGCCTGTGCTCACATTTTGATTTGTACGTATGGCGCTAAGTGCTGGTCCCAAAAATAAATCCCAGTCTTTTTCATGTTCATCCACAATCTTTGCTATAATATCATATAACGTCCGGTGTTGTCGTTCGTTCCTAGCATTTGAAGAAGGTCTATAGTATGAGGTCTTTACATGTTTTATATTTAAATCCTTCAATAATTTTTCAAATTTCTTATTCACAAATTCTCTACCATTATCTGTGAGTATAATCTGTGGACAACTAAATCTTGGTACAAACTCCTGTAAAAAAATATTAATGACAGTATCAGCGCTCTTATCTGGAATTGCATAAACTTCCGGCCAAAGACTGTAAACGTCTACTATATGAATTAAATATACATTCCCTGACAATGTTCTAGGGTGAGGACCCGATATATCTAAACTAATTTTCTGCATAGGGAACTGAGGAATATCTGTATCTTGTAAAGGACACTTAATTGTTTTCATATTCCTTAACCTGCATCTTTCACACGTATCCACATATTTGCAAGCAGATCTAAATAAGTTTGGCCAATAATATTTACTCGTAAGTGCTTTCACCAATTTATCCCCACCGAGATGTCCATTTTCATTGTGATATGCTTTTAAAACTTCATTTTCTAAATGTTTTGGAATATATTTCCTTAGCTGTTCGTTCCTTTCACACATATAGTATAACTGTCCATCCTCTTGTAAAACCAAATAATTCTTCTTATATTTGTTCTCCTCCGTTTCACTTAATTTCTGTTTTATTTGTAAGACTTTTGGATCTAATTCCTGTTCTTCTTTCATACTAAACTGTGCTAAATGTGGGTCTTCTTCCACTCTATGTTCAGCCTCCTGATCCGATGGCAAACTCTCAAAGTCTTCTCCATTTATTATGGCAGAATCTAAAATATTTACTTGCCAGTTTCGATCGTCAATCTCTGGTTCTCCTTCATCTTCTGTGTCACCTGACGACTGTGGGTAGGGAATCCTAGATAATAAATCAGCGCATGTGTTAATCCTACCTGGAATGTACTCAATTTTCGTATTGTATCCCTGTAGATTCAATGCCCACGTCTGTATTTTCCTGTTCTGCACTGGAGCTTCTAAAAAAGACTTTAAAGACATATGATCAGTTCTAATAACAACATTTGCGTTATGTAAGTAGTAATTTAGTTTCTGAAGGGCATAATGTATGGCATACGCTTCTTTTTCAATAGTCGTCCATTTGCGTTGAGATTTGCAAAGTTTATGAGATAAGAAGTAAATTGGCCTTTCATTTTTAACCCCTGGTATTCCAGACTCTTTTCCTTCATATGGTTGAACCAAACATGCTCCTATTGCATTGTCCGAAGCATCTGTGTACAGTATTAACTGTTTGTTTAAGTCTGGATGCGTCAATAATGGTACCAGTGTTAAGCTGTTTTTTAAATACTCGAACGCTTTTTGACACTCATCATCCCACTTAAATCTAGCGTATTTGCCTGTTAAATTTGTAATAGGTTCTGCTATCTTTGAAAACGCCGGGACAAACCGCCTATAATACGCACAAGTTCCTATAAACGCACGCACTTCCTTAACATTAGTTGGAGGAGGTAACTCTTTAATAACCTTTATCTTTTCCTGGTCTGGTTTTATTCCGTCTCTATTTATAATATAACCCAAATATTTTGTTTCTGTCTTTAAAAACTGGCACTTACTAAGCTTCAATTTAACGTCATGTACTCTTAATCTATCGAATACTAATCTAATATGTTTTAAATGATCAACCACATCTCCTGTCGTAAAAATCAGAATATCGTCTATATAGGCTAGTGCAAACCTTTGCATACCTTCTAATACTTCATTTATTAAGAGCATGTAGTGAGACGGCGCAGTTTTGACACCAAAAGCATTCGTAAAAATTCATAAGAACCCATATGAGTACAGAAAGCACTTTTCTTTTGCGCGTCTGCTGACATCGGGATACACCAAAATCCTGATCTTGCGTCCAGCGTCGTGAAAAATGTAGCGCCATTAAGCAGCCCCAAAATATCATCGATCACTGGCAGTGGATATGCTACATTTTTAGTAATTTTGTTCAACGCCCGATAGTCGCAACAGAATCGACTCGAACCATCAGGTTTGGCCACAATTACCACCGGAGATGACCACTCTGATTTTGATCTTGTGATTATTCCTGCTTTCAACATTTCTTCTATTGCCTTTTCTACAATTTCTCTATTTCTTAAGGGAGTTCTATATGGTTTTAAGCTAATCGGCGGATGGTCTCCCGTATCTATCTCCATTGTTACCGTTTTTGTCTTACCCAACTCCAAATCACTAATTGCAAACACATCTTGATTCTCCTTTATAAACTGTTCCAACACTTTTTTATTTTCTGGTGAAGTCTTTAACTGTGCCAACAATTCTTGTTCCCTTGTCTTTTTATCTAGTGAATGTATTTGTGCTGTACTTCTTTTGAATGGATGGATCAATTCATCCATTTGTGCGTTTCCTCTACTTCCGCGTCCGCGTCTGTTATTAACTCTTTCACTAGAAGATTGTGAACAATTTGCTCCCGGCATTTCTACTCTATCTGTTGCCAATATTTCACTAACGTTACATTCTAGTTTTGCTACTACACACCCTCTGTATAATTTAATTTCTCTACCTGTGTTGTTAATCACCATTACTGGAAAGGTTAAGTGTTTATCTAACGCTATTATTCCATCCGGAACTTCCAAACCAGGCTCATCAATTACTTCTTCTTGTAACTCAGTGACTCTGACTGTGTCTCCTGCCACATAATATGGGTTTCTCTTTAGCTTTGCTTGTATCAAATTAATCGACTGTGGCTTTAACGTCGTGGACATTTTAACTCTCACTAATGCTGATATATGCATGTCTTCCTCCATATCTACATAGACGTCCTTAAATTTTAATTTGTGTAAATCAAAGAAAAGTCTTACTCCATTTTTTATCAAAAAATCTCTTCCTAACAGCATGTTTCTATTTAAATCTTTCACTACATGAAAAAGATGTCTTACATTGACCCCTCCTAGCTTGAAATTTATCATCGTTTGCCCAATTACTTGTAAATTCTGTCCCGTAACGGAGTGAAGATTATTATGACTCCTAAATATCCTACAATTTCTCACTATTCTGTATAGAAAACTTTCTTTTACCACACTAACCTGAGCTCCCGAATCAATTAATGTACGAATTCTATATTTTCCTATTTCTATTATACAAGAGCTATAATCTGTTTTACTTTCCGTAAACTGTTTGACTTCATCTAGTTGAAAATATTCTCTGTTCGTTCTACTATGTCTGTTATTAACATATTCTTTAAACCTTGGGACCTTATTATTTCCCTTCCTACCCCAGGTCCCGTTTAATAGGTAGGGCGCCAGTTTTCCTGCGTTGTTCTTGTACCTGTAAAATTCCTGTGTCTATCTTCAACATCCCTATTCAACCTGCTATTGTCATTTCTACTTTGTATGTTTGATTGGACACGCCTATTTCCACAAAAACGAGAAAAGTGTCCGCGTTGACCGCAAACCCAACAGACTATATTTGTGTTATTTGTATTTCCTACTGTCTCCCTTGTAGGATATCTTCTATTTCTTCTTTCATCGTAATCATTTCTATTTCTACCTTGTAACGTCTGTATACCTCCTCTCCTATTCCATCCGCACCTTGTTTGTCCTATTTCCATAGGCTCCTCAACTCTATCTTCTCGACTAGTTCCTATTTCTCGTCCTGTTCTCAATCTAAACCTACGTCTCAAATTTTCTTCTTGTACTGCAATATCTACAGCCTGTGACAACCTCTCAGGGTTTTCCCTCATCAACTTAAATTTCAAACCATCGGATTTTATGCCATCTACAAAAATGCCGACCAACATCCTCTCTACCTCTTCTCCTTGTACATTCTGTCCCAAGAATGCCTCTTCAGTCAGGTTAATCAACCTATCGCTGAACAACTGTACCGTCTCCCCACTATTTTGTTTAGACTGTCTCAATACCGAAAAGGCATGTTGTGGATCCGTTATTTCTGCGTACTTGTGTGCCAGGTCGGTTTTGAACTGCTCCCATGTTTCATCTACTCTAGCCTCTAACTTTCTTCTAATATGCTGTGAAACTGGTTCTGTGGCTGCCTGATATGCAAGTCTCATTTTCTCTTCATCTGATGCAGATACCAAATACGCATATTTTTCTATGGAAGTGATCCATTTCTTAAACTCTCTGGCCTGTCCACTAAACTTAACAATTTCGGTTGCCATTCCCTGTTGTTTAATAATCGTATCAAGTCTACCTACCGCTGTTCCTACCCCCGTCAATACTTGTACCAAAGAGTCTTGTTCCGCCATGCTGAAATATTATTATATAGAACAAACAATCACAACCTCATTTGTAATCAGCTAATTTAAGAAATTCAGTTTACATATACACAAGAACAGTTCGACCAGATAATAGGCTCACAGATTACCCTACTCTCGGTTCCTGATCCAAGCAAGACGTATTCCTCTAGACTCGTCTTCAGGTTACACTCAAACACTAGGATTCTGCGTCAGCTGAAATTCAATCAGTCGCGGAGTTCAGGTAGCGGAGTTCAGGTAGTCTGTCTCTTCCCCCAGGTAACTTCGTCTCTTCAGTTAGTTACTTCTCTTGGGATGCCTGGATAAACTTCAACCCCTGGTTGGGTCCCGACCAGATTTCTGGCTTCTGATTTCGCCCCGGGTGGGGTACTTCATCGACGTTTTGAGAAGGACTCAGAGGTAGCAGAGCCCAAAAGGTTAAGCTAGCGGCTTATAGACAGTCCGACTGCGTCAAACAAAACATAGGCCAATCAATGAAAGTATAAGCCACTCAGCTGTCGTCCTGGTTGTTACTGAGCTTTTCCATTATTTTAACTTGACGACTCAACATGGAAAATTTTGAATTTTGGTTGGAGGCGAGTACTTGACTTGACAGAGTTACTAGAAACATCCTGCTCACCTAAAACGACTCTTCAGTGGCTTGATGACCCAAGACCGACCTTCAGGAAAATTCCCGCTCGCTCGAGACAACGGTTAGATGGCTTGACCTTCAGGAAAATTTCTGCTCCTGACACGTCCGTTAGATGAACGGATAAGAGGAGTCGCCAGGATGGTGTCTACAGTTGACGCTCGCTGGTTTGATAACGATCTCAGGTGCCGCAACTCGTTATGGCCAGTTTCACTTTTCTCTTGACGCCAGTAAAATTTTGACAGCCAGTCTTGAAAAAGACTTACAGACAACCACCCCTGGGCGGGCTTTTGGTCGCGGTATTTTTCGCTGATACGTTATTGGCCATTTTTCTAACTGCGCTTTTTTTTTATGTTCAGTATTTGTCTGGAACCGCAATTCTGTCCTTGGCGACCGCCATGAACGGAGTAAAGATCTTCAGCATTTTTGAGACTTCGCGTTATACCAGGCTCGAATCCTGAGTCGTGGGCACCAATTTCACCTTCTGTAACAAGGTGAACTCACATAATTGACGGAACTCAGTTGATTCTTATTAAAAGTGTTTAATACGATAGATGACAGCCGGATCTAAGTTGGCGACCTTCTGGTTCTCTAGCTTGATGGTAACTGCCCCTTTGACAACAAACCACGTCACGACTTGAGCATCTCTCCTCTCGTTCGACCCCGATGCTCAATCGTGCTGTAGTCGTTTCCCACCTAAATACTACCAAAACCCCTTCCTCTGTTACACTTTATGTGCGTACTAAGGAAATACTAAAATTGCAGTGGACTGGTGAGCGCATTTACATCATAGACGAATCAACAAACATTCACACAACCGTGTACACACATACGTGTATGGTATATATGAGAAAAGTGATAGCGAAAGAAAGAATGACAGAGAGTAGGAGAGAGAGAGAGAGAGAGAGAGAGAGAGAGAGAGAGAGAGAGAGAGAGAGAGAGAGAGAGAGAGAGAGAGAGAGAGAGAGAGAGAGAGAGGTGTATGGAAAATGTGATTTGCCACCCAGGATTTGCGGAATTAGATTGTCTAAAAATATGAGGCTTCACTCACACTGTTCCAAATTAAATCGGGTAAGTAGGGTTGATTGCTATACTACGTATCATTGCATCAAATCTCCCAATGCATTGTGTTATTGGGGTTGTATATTATCAGACCACACGTAAGACATTATATGAGCTGGTATAGCAATCAATCAATCAATCAGGTGCCGTCTCCGCAATGAAGGTTGGCTGCAATGAATCTCCAACATGTATGAGGTGGCGGTGAATGAGACTTGTGTTTTATTCCGGTGATTGATATCCCCACGATCTATATTGTCGCAAACTAGCATACTGTGTTCCAAAGACGATAGATTCGTAGTCGATCACGACTTACAGTATTTTACGTCGCATCCATCATTTGCATACATGTCGTAGGATATTAAGAGTGGGAAAGTGTTTTACAAACATTTTCTCTTGTGAAGGGGGCACGCTGTCATAGAGCAGATGACAGGCTGGTAGAGTTAATCTGATGAGTGAGTGCATTAGTATATAAAAATAGAATAATAATAGAAAGTTGCACATTGTGGCACTTATAATAAACGAGGGCCACGTCATAGTAGTACGTAGCATAACAACCCAACTGTAGTTTTCGGGCTTTTCCATCACCAGCTTACACAGAGATCGGTAGTTCTAGGATTCCATCACCAGTTTACAGGCAGAGCGGTAGCTTTAGGATTACATAGTCAGCTTATACGCAGTACAACAGTTGTATGAGTTCCAGTGCAAGCTCACGTATAGAACGCTTCATGTGACAGTCTCCACGCTCAACGATGGTCGCACAATTAGAGATGCTTGTACAGCTAGCTCACGATTAGCCCAGCGACGTTAGGTACTTTTATGTCGACGTGATGAGATGGCCGGGAGTGGTCGCTTCTGATATCACTGTTGCAGCTGATAGCAGACTTCATCACCCAACACTCACGCCAGGTATGAATGTGTGATTTACAGGCACGGAGCAGGAATGTGAGATGAGAGTGAGAGCCTGAAGACACGAATGATCATAAACGTTCGTGACTGTCATCTAGTGGCTGTCGGTGGTAATTACATCGCCGTTCCCTTCATCAGGCTGTTTCGAGTTGTTCTTGAGTGAGAAAAAGTACTGCTGTCCTAATGGTATATTCAGAATCATGATCTCAACTGATTTAGCTCGGTTTGCATCATACCCACGATTAAAACCGTATTTAATGGTCCGACAATATCAACCGCTATTTTCTCAAACGGGCGGGACGCTAAACCGGTCGGTTGCACAAGTGCCTTGGGATGTCGACCTTTTTGTGCCATGGTTTCTCCGACCAAGCTATACGATCTGGACCTGTCAACCCTGCATCTTTATTCTACTTTTATCTACTGATGCACTCACTCATCAGATTAACTCTACCAGCCTGTCATCTGCTCTATGACACACGAGGCAAAAAACTTTGATGAACCTTGATCTTTCCTCAACTAATGAATCATTACCTTCCATGTCCAATACATGCAGCCACCATTAGTTTAATATATAGTTACCTTACGTATCTCACACGTTTTAACACTTGCACTTATGTAGCCCACGTATAGACACAGCAGTAAGATATCATCAGTGCAGTACTGACTGGGCTTGCGAATACTGGCCAGAACATGAGGCTAACCCGACCACACGACCTGGGAGTGAGGCCTGGTCAAGCAGGTCGATAATGTCTTCAAGGTCAAGACATGCGATGTCATGGCAACTCCTCGTAGAAACAGTGAGAAGAAATATTGTCACATGGCGCGAGGTCAAGACATGAGATATTATGACAACCCCTCATCGAAACAGTGAGAAGAACTACTATCAGACGAATGGGAGAGGGGGTGGGGGTGGGGGGGGGGGGGTAAAGACATGAGATAGCCTATCATGGCAACCCCGAATGGAAATAAAGAGAAGAAATACTGACAAATGGCTGGAGGTCAAGATATGAGATGTCATTTCAGCCCCTCGTGGAAATAAAGAGAAGAAATACTGACAAATGGCTGGAGGTCAAGATATGAGATGTCATTTCAGCCCCTCGTGGAAACAGAGAGAAGATATACTGTCAAATGGCTGCAGCATCGGAAGACTGGGCACGGATGGAAATGTCCAATGTGCAATGACGTTGTTAGACACATCATGACATAGGAAAACACACCGTAATATACCGTAATTTACTTGTGTCTTCTCAACAGAATCACCAACAGAAATGAAGCGTCTGTGTGTCCTGGTGACGATGGGTGCCTATCTTGTCGCGTCTGCCCCAGAAGATGTTGCTGTGAGAGTTCAGAGAGGGCCGCTCCATGCAACTCTCACCAGCAGCGATCTAACACAGTAAGTAATGTTGAAATAAGTTGGACATCATGGCATGGACGAACATTGGTATCGGAAGTGAATGGCAGCAAAGGAGACAGACAGCTGTAAGCCTACATGATCACTAACCTCACACGGCATATACATTTAGAAGAAGAATGAGAATGCATTGATCTTGCAGTCCCACATTATTGCCAGTTTAAAATAGCAATGGTCTGGCTAAACTATTAGCAGCATCATGTGACATGCCGATAAGCTTGGGTCGTCATAGTTGCATATATCATACGACAAACCAACAGAACGCACACGCATACATGAATAAGGCCTCTGCCAGAATGCCAACACAACAGTCTGTTACTAAAATTGCAGTTCATCATCGATGGAAGTGGCAGTCAATAGAAAGCCAGCAGTTGCACAGTTTACTGCATAGAGCAAAACCAGCCAATTCAGCAGCCGCCACTTTTGTTTGTGAGCATGCAATTCACAATACAAACCAAGAGGACAGATGTAAACGCATTCCAGGTGCAATCGATTATTCACAGTGTCGCTCCACTCACTTAACTCAATAACTGGGCGAGGGAAAAGTGTTCACTTCATGGATCCCCAATACTCTTTGTCTCTCGCCCTTAGTTTTACTGATAGACTGCTGTTTGTTAATCAGTTGATATTGTCTGCCCACTTGATAATACCTCTTGCTCACCACGCTTGGCGTGAATACCTCTTGCTACTTGTGGTCAAAGCAAAAGCACCAGAATCTTCCTTCACAATTCTCCCTCCTGCCTGAGATCACACTGTTCGCCTGTACTTGCATCCCGGTATCCATTTTAGACTGTATCGATTTATGAGCTAAAGTAAATTTTAAACACTCCCAAATGACCGGGATTTGAAATCATGACCCCTGGGTCGGCAAGCAGGCGTCCTGGTCACTATTTCACGGTTGTCCCATATGTTAATGAGATGTGTACATTTATTCAGAGACAGAGAAGTCACGACTGCAGGGGAATACAGGAATAAGGCATTAAAAACTGTTTGGTACTCTGTAACACTTGCGAAAATGCGAGATATCCTAAACACAGTCACATTATGTAAATTGTGTGTACACTGTATGTACGCTGTAGGTACACTGTAGGTAAACTATAGGTACACTCTGTCTGTGTTTAGTATATCTCACTTTTTCGCAGAAGTTACGCATACATACCTTTTTTATTTCTTATTATTTATAGAAACACTACCCCATGTATTTATTTATAAGAGTATATATTGTGTATTACAGTCCAGCTATTCTATCATTGCAGATTGCACATGTGTATGTGTACAGATGCTCACGTTAAATGCGAACTTATAGAAGGGAATGTCAGACAGACACTTCTACAGGCATCTCAAAATACCAGTTGTATGCAATATTTAAATGTGTACATTTGTACTTTATTCGGATTTTATGTAAAATGTGCAAGAAATACTCAGAACGGAGAAAGAAGAGTAGATGTTCAGGGTAAGAGTTATTCGTTTAGTATGCATACTACTGACACCTGCGATATCAGCTGTGTTGACGTCATGTGGGATGACAGTGTTACACACGTCAGGTTATATACAGATAAGACCAACACTGAACAGTGCTCAGTGAATTCACTGTCTGGCCCACCAACCACTACATACACAACACCTGTGATCATCATCTGTATAATGGTAATCAGTATCGTCCTCAATATTATCTTTGCCATCATCATCATCTATGGTTGTGTTATAAGGAAGCATCAGCCGAGGAACTCTTCAGTGAACATCCCACAGGTTTACAATAATCTAGATGTAAACACAGCCAATGGATTGTATGAGGTCAATTCTGAACGTCCTAGAGATACAGATCTGGATAGGGAGGAAGTACCGGTGTATTACGAGATAAACTAGAGGGATATGAACATCAATTAAAACACACAATTAGATGGGTAAAGCGTGTACTCTCAACCCCTATAATAGAGTTAAAAATCATAACACGCTTATATTTTACCACAGAGAGTTAAAACTGTTTGATGCTCTACACTACCTGAAGTGTTTCACAGGTTAGTGAGAAATGTACGACTTGAGGTGGGGTTTTATGATTGATTCTCTGTTTGAAAATACGTATCATTCTCATGCATTAATATATAGAAGAATTCTTTATATATGCACGCACGCACGCACGCACGCACGCGCGCGCGCGCACACACACACATGATGATTCTAGTTGCATTACATGTTATATAAGTACACACTCACACGCACGCACACACACACACACACACACACACACACACACACACACATTCACACAACATTCTTTTGTTCAACATCATAATAGTTGATTTCTTTGTGGCTGTGCCTCCACTGAACGACGTATGCCATGACTGTACGTATGTCTTTCTGTAGCTGACATTGTTTTAAGTAAGCTGTGCAGACATCGCAGTTACACAAATCAGTGAGCTGACGAAGACACAAAACTGCACCCCACTCCTCCTCCTTCCCAATCTCAGAAAGCAGCGGGGTCTATCAGATAGGTACTGGAGCCTCACATCCGTTGAGCGGCAGACTAGAATGTAACCAAGTCTAGATTTAACTCTTTCGCTACCAAACAAAAATTGGGCTGTGACCAAACAGAAATTTATGGCAGAAAATTGGAAGTAGGGGTGTGTTACAATAATGATTTTAAAATGGTTCAAATGGTAGCAGATCTATTGTATTACATATCAAATTAAAGAGGATTGCACAAGGAACATGACAGTGTTAATAATTAATTGATAGGTTACAAATATTATGACAATAATGAGAGGTTTAATAATAACAACTGAAATTAAAGAGGTAAAATTATTTTAAAAACTGCACTTATAAGGTGTCATGGTCTTATATGTAAGGAAGAATGTAAGTGCCGGTATGTAAGCGAGAGTCAGTGTAAGCATAGCTGAGGTCAAGGGCAGTAAGAGACACCACGGCTTGGCTAGCGGACGGTCAGGCAAGAAGCCCGTGAACAGAGCCACGTGATGTGGGAAGGTCAACGAGGAGAGTCAGTGTGTGTGAGGCAGCGAATAGAGACGGACGTGTGGAGATCTAGAGAGCGATAGAACGATAGAACGATAGTGTTTTGTGACGCATAGATGGAGATGAACGTTGTGTATTGATATTCGAGGAATGTACGAACTTTGATATGTGCGGGATGATGTGAAGTTGTGATTGTGAATGATCATGCGGGCGACAGTGTAAAGTCTAGGGGTATGATTCTCGCTTTGGGTGCGAGAGGTCCCGGGTTCAAATCCCGGACGAGCCCCCACGTCCACACATGTCAGGGTCTTAAACTTGGCTCGCTAACCTAACACATGTGAGACAGTACAAGTACAACGTGATTTGACGTAAGACTCAACGACACACCGTTCAATGGATTTATTCACATATCAAATACAGAACGATGATCACAACAATATATATGTAATACTTCAATGCACTTACATCTACCATACAGCTCACAAGTCTAACACTCAGGATGTTCAGACACTCGACTTTCAGCACAGAAAACCACACAACGCCTTTCTCTCATCATGCGTCCGTCCAAGTCCGTGTCCCAGAGCTGTCTGCCGCTAGTTCGCCACTCGCCTCCCACCTCAGGTGGCGTCACGAGGCATGCGTGCGTTTAGCGTCGTCCTGGCCTGACCGCTGGTCGCTCGTCAGCCAGCAATCTTGCAGGCCGGTAACTACCACCCGCCTGGCGGCGTAACGAAGTTGCTGCATCCCTGCTGGGAGCTAAGTCGCCTGGCGGGCGTAACGATGTCACTGCATCACTGTACCCTATCTGGACTCTGACAAAGTTGTTTTCTACACTCCTATACTGCTAATCATGTTTAATTTACTGAATAATTAAACAAACACCACTTGTCTTCAAGAATATAAGCAGTATTGCTCATTAAAATCACCCAATAGGAAGTTTTGGTGCATATTCTGAACCATGTCTCTTTCACAAAATATGAAGAAAGAAAAAACAATGGCAGAAAACTGGAAGTAGGGGTGTGTCACAATAATGTTAAGAAATACAAATGTTTTACCGCACAATGATGATAAAGATATGTACCAGCCGTGTAAATTTTCAGTTTACTGTAACTTAAAATTCCGAAACGGAGCAGAAATGTATCAAATAAACCACTGATCATTTTGTGGCAATAAAAGTACCAGTTGCCACCACAGCGGATCCAATGTGGCACCAGATTGGCCCTTGGTAGCGAAAGAGTTAATATAGCACATACAGACCTGCTCAGATATACCCTATATTGTGGTGTTTTAGTGATGTGTTTTACTTATTTCATTGTCTAGCAGAGAGAACATCACAAATAATGAAATCTGGACTAAAGTAGGGTAATAACAGCGCTAGATTTCATTAGAAAGCAGCAGGTTAAATAGTTATGCCTCTACAAATAGGCTACCAACTGGCAGTACACAAACACTAGCAGTGATCTACAGACTACACAGAACTAGAGAAAGGTGTCTGTCATGTACACAATGGACAGAGGGAATAACAGATTTCATGGGAATCTCGATATATGAAGCTTATAAACGGGCACTCTCCCGCTGTTTATGCTTCACCTCGACACCGCAATGTACAAGAGGAACAGGATGAGATGAGGAAGGCAAATGATTTAATTCAAATTATTTTACATGACAAACAAAAGACTTTTATTTAGTGGGGCTTGTGTGCAACAAGCCGGTCTCTCTGGCTGTGGGGTTACAACACTTTCTCTCTGTAATCCCGTTTATCACGCAGAGTCTCGCAGCGGAGCGAGAACTGAGGTGGTTCGACCCCCGCTCGTGACTTGCGGATACTGAGCCGGCCGCTCAGAAAGCAATGGCAAACTACTGAGCGTAATCTTGCCAAGAGATCAACAGACAGCTGAAAGATGCTGCGGTTGACAGCTAAGTCCTGTAAAAGGATACGCAAAAACTTTTTTTTGTGTGCAACAAAGTGTAAGAGAGGTTGTGAGAAGTATAGCGGTGTATTCTCAGGGAGCGTCCCTGTGTTACTAATGGGTAACAACTTATTTAAATCATGTACTTTGTCCTAATCATTTCCCTTTTCTTAGACACCTCCCCCGCCACCCGCCACCCCCATCCCACCCGCACTTTCCCACAATTTTTTTTTCTTCCCGCGTTTCCATCCTGTTTCAGGATATTGCGGTCAACATCAGCATCTTTCAGCTGTATGTTGATTCCTAGGCTAGATTACGCTCATCAGCACGCCACGACTTTAGAGCGACCGGCTCCATACTCTCATAAGTCACTTTTGCAATTCGAACCACTGCTAATTCTCGTCGCGTCACGTGACGAGAGTATTCGGGGTTAGCGGACAAAGCGGCTAACTCCTCGGCCATGGAGCCGGCACTTTCCTACAATGTGTACCTTTTATGATTTCATTCAAGAAGTTTTGTATTAAAAGCTTGTTTAAATAGAGGTTGGTGTTGCTGTTGGTGGTGCTGATGTTGTCAGTGGTGCTGATGTTGTTGTTGTTGATGCTGTTGGTGGTGTTGGTCTTGTTGTCGGTGGAGTTGATGTTGTTGTTAGTGGTGCTGATGTTGTTGTTGGTGGTTCTGATGTTACTGTTGGTGGTGCTGATCTTCTTGTCGGTGGAGTTGATGTTTTTGGTGGTGCTGATGTTGTTGTTGGTGGTTCTGATGTTGCTGTTAGTGATGCTGATGCTGCTATTAGTGGTGCTGATGGTGTTGTTGGTTCGAAAGTTGTTGTTGTTGGTGTTTATGTTGTTATTAGTGGTGATAATGTTGTTGGTGATAGTGTCGATGATGCTGAATTTGATGGTACTGCTGATTTTGTTGTTTGCGTTGCTCATTTTGCTGTTGATGGTGATGGTATTGTTATTGGTAGTGATGATATTGTTATTGGTGGTACTGATGTTTGTATTATTTGTGATTTGTTGGTGGTGATTCTGTTGTTGGAGATAATAATGTTGTTGTTGGTGGTGATTATGTTGCTGGTAGTGATAATTTGTTGTTGGGAGATTATGTTGTTTTTGTTTGTGGAGCTGATGTTGTTGATGGTGTTGCTGTTATTGTTGTTGTTGGTGGTAGTGACAATGTAAGTGGTTACGTTGTTGTTAGTTATACTGATGTTGATGTAGATAGTGATGATGTTGTTTTTTGGTGCTGACGTTGTTGTTGGTAGTGATGATGTTGTTGTTCTTGGAAGAGATGTTGTTGGTGGTGGTGTTGTTGAATATGTTGTTGTTGGAGCTGATGTTGTTATTTGTTTTTCTTATGTTGCTGTTAGTGCTGTTAGTGTTGGTGGTTCTGACTGCAATGTCCTGTAAAGGATATGCGGAGGAAAAAAATCAATTTTATGCCTAATTAGAATACCCATAATACCTCACGAGCCATGCTGGTACAGTGGCTATCAGACGTGCGTGTCCTTTCCCCTGGATATGTGTTTTGAATCCCCATATTGGCGGAGTGTTAAACTGACCAGGCGCGACCCAACTTGAAATCAGTACCGAGAAATGTGGTGGAAAGTTAAGGCAGGGAGTGTGACATTGAGTACAACATTCCTCGTGTTCAGATTGGTCCATAAACATATCTGGCTGGCTCCCTCTAAGCAATACACATCGTGACATATGCCAGATTTCTTTACTTTACGTTACTTTACTTTATTTTGCAGTGCAGTCTACTTCACTTTACAAGAACTGAGTATTGAAGAAGATTGGCTACGAAAGACGATAAACAAAGAAAATGGAAATATTCTGGTCACTTGAAACGTCATGTAAATGTGGAGAGAACAACAATGGAGGGGTATATGCCCTGTAAGAGAGGAAGGCCAAAGAGAAGATGGGTGTAGGATGTGGCAGATAATCTCCAGATTTGCTGTATCGGACGGGGGGAATCTTACTTATCACCCAGAAGTTTTCCAGAAGGTTGTTATGGGAGCTAGGTTCTGCAAAGGACATGCTATTGAATGAACGAGATTCTTGACAACATCCAGCATCAACTCCTCATCTCATTTAAAAGTAAATATGTTAGGGCTGTTGTAAACCCCATTGAGACGAATGCTGAGAATGTCTTAGACTGACAGAGTCCACGAGATCCTCGATATATGAAACCCATAAACGGGCACTCTCCCGCTGTTTATGATTTACCTTGTAACTGCAATGTACAAGAGGAACAAGATGAGATGAAATGTGATGAGATCAGATCATATGATGGTGGGATGATGATGAGATGAAAAACTTACTTCGTGTAGCTGCAATGACTATCGAGGGAGAAATTCAGTCTTCTGTTGGGTGAGCGGTTTGATATTCGTTTTTATGATGAACTGTAGCATTAATATGACAGGTTCTGAAGTGTCGTACTAGACTATTAAAATATGATCATTACAGTGTGATATTTATTCTCTGCCTTCCCCTTGTTCTTTTTCTCCTCAGGTTTACCAGTTGTCACAAAGTTATCAAGTTTTTTTCTTCAAGTTTGTTTTTTCTTCTCGTAACGTGCCAAAACGTCTTGACATAGCTCACCATCCAAAGAATGACAGCAGCCAGTCTATCCGTCTAATCATCTGCTCGCACACCCGCATGCACTGGGCAACAATGTCTATGCTCTTGCCGTTCGCCATTTCGTGCGAAACAAGCTGATAAACACGGAGGTTAGCCGTTTCTACTGAACGTAATGTTTCGCGCGTCTATCACAAACACAACACCTTGTTCTGTACTAAACTCTAGCTATCGGCAGTAACACCTGCCTCAAAGTCTATGTTCATGCTGGAGATCGTATTATCGTACGCCATGCTCTCCCATTCTACCCAGCGCCCTTTGACCTTTGCCATGAAGCCCCACAGATCCATTTGTTGACATTACTGGGCATTGAACCTGGTACGCTAACATTGCAACCAGTAGCATTATCTACTATAGCACCAGGGAGAGATATAGGGAGAAATGTACCTACGCCAACCTCCACTTGGATATGGCAGTCAAGTATCGTGTAGGGAGAAATGTACCTACGCCAACCTCCACTTGGATAACTGCAAGCCGTTTTTCAACGCGTAGACTACCTGAACGACAATGTATCAAACTTAAGGAGATGCAGGTTAGTTTTGTAGAGAATTCATAATCAACCAGTCTACCAACCAATCAAAACACCAGTCAACCAACCCATCAACTAAACAATCAAACAACCAACCAATCAATCAACCAAACAATCAACCTATCAACCAATCAACCAATCAACCGGTGCACTATTGTTGGGACAAGATGATATAGTCAATAGACGGACGGAACATTTGGAAGAGCTGTATGATGATAGGAAACTGGATGTAAATATTTACAACAATGGTGAGCTTCAAACAATACGTGCAGCGGAAGTTAAATATGCGCTACTTTGTGGTCAATTGTTAACTTAACTCAACTCAACCAATCAGTCAACCAACCAATCAATGAATATGTATCCCAACAAAGCAACTAACCAACCAACCAACCAACCAACCAACCAATCAATCAATCAATCAATCTACCAACCAGTCACCCAACAAACCAAAAAACGAACCACTCAACCAGTCAATCAATCAACCAACTAATCAAGCAACCAATCAACCAGTCAACCAACCAACCAACAAAATCATCGAATCAACCAGCCAACCAACCAGGTAAGCAACGAATCAACCAAATGATCAACAAACCAACAACGCAGCGTAATTACCCCCTTAAACACAGCACTGCTCATCTAATATCAGGCAGAATTACAGCACTTTCCGTAGTCTCCTAGGAAAACGACATCACACGTGACCATATTAGTAAGGCTTAAAGTCACTGTTGTAATGTTTAATGTATTATGTCAAGTAGCTAGAGCCGTGAGTCATTTAGACAAACGAGTTGTTTAGGTTGGCCAAATAAATCAGTGTGTTTTCTTTTAAGTGTTTGCTTTAAGTTCGACAAGTTTACTCTTAATATCCGAAACAAGCAGTAGTGACAATATTATAGCAAAAGCTTCGACACAAATCCATAATCAATGTTAATTGATCTATTCTAAAACACGATGGGGATGTAACGTTGGAAAACACAAAACATAATGTGTCAGAAGCATTTTCTTGCTATGGGACTGTGATGAGTTAGCGCTATCACATTTGTAGACTTGTACGGAGGAATAGATGGCCAGTATTTCTATATCTTTTTTTCAAGCAATGAGCCAAGGTGTCGAATCCCGTATACCGTTCTCATGACATTATGGAGGGAGTTAGATATCAACTTCGCAAACGCTGCCCACTATTGAATTGTTTGGATACTTTGACAACAGCAGGTGGAATACTCCAAAAACACGCAGCAGTTTACAATGTGAAGTATGTTCTTTGCAAAGTATATTTGTCAATCGATGTGATAAACCAGTTAGTGGGAGGAATATCGTACAAATCCTGATGTACGGAAGTGAATCATCGACAATTAGCAGACAAGTGAGGAATTATGTAGAAGGAGCAGATATGTCGTTTTAAGGAAGAATGATGAGAACATTACGGGCAGATAAAAGGCGTAGGGACAATTTCTTGACAGAAGTTAACTCACAAAGAGAACTGGTTACTCACATCAGAAATAGACATTCCGCATACTTCGGGCATGTCACGAGGAGGGGAAAGCTTGAGAATGTTGTGACAGTGGGCAGTTGGAGGGGAGGGGAACGAACGAATGAACGAACGGAATTTATTTCCAAGAGGTCACAAATTTCGCACGCATACCCGTCTTAAATTCCGCCCATTCAATCACTCATCTTTCGTTCATCAATTATCAGTTGTGCATGCTACATTCACATAGATAAAAACCAACATAAACAATGCATAATACTATATTATGAGGCAGGTTGGCACGCACATTAACACCACACACTTGCATATGTATAAACAACTACACACACGTTTATCTTCATACATATATACATCATTTACACAAACTCTCACAGTTATGCACTCACACAACAATTCACAAATGCACACTCCCTCACATGCACATATACCCACTCACAATCACAAACACTCCAACAAACATGTACACAAACATACATTATCTACATTATCTCTCTCTCTCTCTCTCTCTCTCTCTCTCTCTCTCTCTCTCTCTCTCTCTCTCTCTCTCTCTCTCTCTCTCTCTCTCTCTCTCTCTTCGCCTCTTCTTCTTTCGTTCGCCTGAAATATGTTTATAACTGCAATGTTGTCTCCTGTATGAATCTAACAGTCTTTTTTAGTTCACACAGCGGTCCATAGTGTTTATCTTCCACTGTTGTCTCTCTAGGCCAGAAGGTTCGCCTGGATATGTTGTAGTTTTGGCAATCCTAGAGTATGTGCTCTGCTGTCTGCGACGCCAATCCACATGTGCACATGGCTGAGTCACCAATCTTGAATTTTGTAAACCTGTGGTTGCGTAATCTATTGTGTCCTGTTCTGAGGCGCATAATAATGACTTGTTCTGGTCTGTCCATAACGTGGTAGTCATCTTGAGGAGGTTTTGGTGGCTTTCTGACTGATTTGATCATTCTTTTCTTTTGGTGGTATGTAATGGGCACATCAGGCTGTTCTTCTTTGGCTCCTTCCTTAGCCAATCGATCAGCTCTGTCGTTTCCGGGGACTCCACAGTGGGATGGTATCCACTGTATGGTGATCTTATGCTGACTGCTAAGTTAGAAAGTAGTGCCCTTAGAACTGGCAATTTCCCAGACAGGAGCGCCTCTATTACGGATTTTGTATCTGTCAATATCACCACAGGTTGTGTACCATGGCTGGCATTTTGTAATTTCTCTGTGGCTATCTTGATTGCCTCAATTTCAGCATCATAGTTATGGCAGTACTTTCCTGTTGGAACTCTGGCCGTGTCTCTAGTATTATTTGGGTATTCTATGTACACTTCCGCTCCTCCATTTCGAACAACATTTTGTGCTGACCCATCTGTGTAGACTTGGATCCAGAGATCCTGTGGGTATTCGTCATCAAGGAAGCTGAGAGTGACTGTTCTTCGCTGTACACTGTTCTGTTCTTCCTTGTCAAATATTCCTCTCGCTTTTGTCTGGAGTTGTAGCGATAGTCTATGTGCATCTTTTGACGGGGTTCGCTCTGGAATAGTTGTCAGGGGGATACCAACTGTTGGAAGATCGGTGGTTTCTCTGCAGAGTTGTTTGGCCTGGTGGATGAAACTACTTCTCTTCAACCGCCCCATAGCTACGTTTTCAAATCGGTTCTTCATAGGTTGGCCTGGCAAGCTAAGGAACTTTTCTGCTTGTATTAGTGTTTTTGTATCTCTGCGTTCTCTTAGAGCTTGTGTCATCCCCATTTTCTCCATTGCTACTATAGGGGTTGATCTCATCCCTCCTGTGATGACTCTAAGAGCTTGATTTTGTACCTTGTCCAGCTCTTGTAATGTGGTTTTCGATGCTGAACACCACGCAGTTGACCCGTATTCCAGGTGTTGTCGTATGCTCTGTTGGTAAACTTTACTAAGTATTTTCCCACTGGCTCCCGAAGTGGTTCCACTTAGCTTTCTCGGGATGGCTATTTTCTTTCTGGATTTTGCTACTGCTTTTTTTTATGTGTTTTCTCCATGTCAGCCTGTCGTCGAATGTTACACAAAGGTATGTTGGTTCTTTCTCGTCTTTTAGGGGTCTTCCATTTATCTGAATGATCCCTGCCTTTTGTTTCGGAGAAAGGGTAAATAGAGCGGTGCTGCACTTGTCAGTGTTTATGCTGACACACCATCTATCCACCCATGCGACAAATGCATCTACAGTTCTCTGTAGCAATATGGTGGCCACTGATGCATGTTCATTTGTTTTCCATAGAACCAGGTCATCAGCGTACGTTGCCGCTTTAATTCCATGCGGTAGATTAGCAACAAGATCATTGATAAAGATTAGAAAAAGTGTGGAGGACAAGACTCCACCCTGGGGAACACCGTGACGCAGTAGTACTTTCTTGCTCTTGAGACCGTCTATCTGTACTCGGGCTCTTCTGTTGTACAAGTATGCTTTCATCCATTTGTACATTCTTCCATTAACTTTAGAGTTTCTCAGTTTCTTCGCAGACCTTCTTTCCAGACTTTGTCTCTCTCTTCGACTCTCTCTCTTCGCCTCACACACACACACACACACACACACACACACACACACACACTCACACACACACACGCACGCACGCACGCACACACGCACACACGAGAATCACGGGAAGTCCGAGAGAGAAGATGCTGGACAGTTTGACTGTTGGCATATAGAAACATCAGTATCAGAAATGATTGACAGTACGCGAGACAGGAGGCTGTGGGAAGACATGACAATTAACGTCTCACGACACGGATTATAAGTTGTGCGTGCAGGTCGCTGCGTCTATGATTTGTTTGATTGCTACGAGAGTTCTGTTCCATGTTCTCAGAGTGTATTTCAATGTAACCACGTAAGCCTGGCACGACCAGTCTCCACGTCTAGAGATGTGCTGGGTGCATGGTGCTAGCCCCTGTGTATAGCCCAACTGGCAATGGGTGGGTGGTGCGGTCAATACCAGACAGGCCGCGTTCACTGCCAATAACACTTTCTGGTACCCTTTTAGGCTGGGTCAGTATGGACGGTTGTGTAAACAGTATGGACGGTTGTGTAAACAATCACAAACCTCCACCTTCAGAGGGATTAGAATACACGATGACGGGGCGGGCAGGCAAGAGTTCTGGCCACTGAGCCACTTCGGCTAGGGAGAATGAACTTCCTTATAAACGGATTCCTCCTAAGGCTATAAATATGTTCGTATAATTGTTTCAGTTTCAATTGGGAGAAACATAAGTATTTAAGTTACACCATTCAGAATATGTCGGAAAGTGATTCAACAGAAAGGGGTGTCTTACAACAGACAAAACATATAAACAAACAGTAAGTCAGGTTTGTTGTGTTTCTAGAGTGCAGTCCTGGAGACATAAATTAGAACAATGTGACAGTACGAATCTGTAAATGTGTATAGCTTAGAGTGTCTTGACTGCCATGTGTATTCTATGATGTTTTACTTTACCGTGCATCTTTTCTATGAGAAATAGTACGAATATGATTAGTGGAACTGTGTTAAAGCTGTGGACATATAAACAATCCAAAATTAGTGGAACTGTGTTAAAGCTGTGGACATATAAACAATATAAAATTAGAGGAACTATGTCACAGCTGTGGACATGTAAACAATATAAAATTAGTGGAACTGTGGTAAAGCTGTGGACATGTAAACAATATTAAATGAAACAAAATAATGCAGCTTTGCAAAACTCAATTACGGAAAATTGATTTAGTTGGTTATTTCGGGATTTGAGATTTAAATATTGAGCACAACCCACTACTGGCAACGCTGATTGTATTCTGGTATGAACTTAAGGCCTATCCACGTCAATGTGGATGTGGATGTCAATGTACATTGACGTGGATAGGCCTTAAGTTCATACCAGAATACGATCAGCGGTTCCAGTAGTGGATTGTGCTCAATATTTAAATTACGGAAAACATAGGAAGTTTCAACGACTAGCCTTCATCAGCAAAAAAAAAAAAAAATACATACATAAAATACAACATACAAACACAAGGAAGATACTTAAATGAATACATTAAGGTTTAAGAACGGGATGAGAAGAATGGGGGAAAACTTGTATAATATTTGCTACATATTTTAGAATCTAAGACTGTGATACGACCATTAATCTTGACTTTATTATTTTTATATAAACATAAGTTAGAGTCTGGTGTGATGGGGACAGCGATAGGGGAGGGAATGGTTCAGTGTAGAGACCAGGTAAATACATGGAAGTGGTACAGGAAGACGGGTAGAAGGGTAACTTAGAAGCAATGAGATATGATGGTGGGCAGAGAGGTGAAACTAAGAAGGACTGCCCCGGTGGATGTTAGTTAGTTAGTTAGTTAGTTAGTCGCAGTTCCAACTTCACAGCAACGGGTCGTCCCCATTATGCTCCGTTCCTGTGCCAGTGAATATCACACAAAATGCTCCCCACTGCCCAATGTGAAAAGTGGAGAAGACAGGAGTCTCGACAAACAACAGCCCGCACAGATACACTGTGCATAATGCCGCCACCAGAATGTCAACACAATAGTCCCCCACAAAACACCCAGTTCATTTCTGATGGAATCGGCAGTCATTTTCCCATCTGGAGATTTCCTAGATGTTCACCCACACAGTCCACGAAATACAGTTCATCGTCGATGGCAGTGACAGTCAACCAGAAGCCCAGCAGCCACGCATTTCTGCATAAGGCAAAAACCGGTCAACTCTGGGACATAGCCATCTGCCATCGCTCCGAACATGCAGTCACGTTACAAAATACCTCGGGTAGATTCAAAAGCATTTCACACGAAACTCACAGCTCACAGTGTCGCGTTACGCACTCACTCAGTAGCAGGGCGACGGAACCATCAAGCCTCCTTAGTCGCCTCTTACGACATGCGTGGTAGGCTGCAGTGTTGCTATTCTTTGCTTCCCTTATGGGCCCCGGCAACACACGGGAGCCCGGTGGATGTTCATACAATGAATGAGTGGGTGCCAGTAAAGGGTTGGCCATAAGGGACGCATGTAAAAGGGCAACGAAGTGTGCACATGAGTATGATGGTGATAATAACGAAACACATTCTCTGTGCTCCTCTGTGTGTGTATTAAGGGAATACTAAAGCCTGAATCGACTGATGTATGTGAGCGCATATACATACACACACACTCACATCAACAAACGTTTACATGACCATATACAGAGTTTGAGAGAGTTTGAGAGAGTTTGAGAGAGTTTGAGAGAGAGAGAGAGAGAGAGAGAGAGAGAGAGAGAGAGAGAGAGAGAGAGAGAGAGAGAGATAGCACCTGTGATATGCACATAGAATATACAAAGTGAGGAGGTCTAGATATACGAGTCTTCACTTATACTGTACCATATGAAATAGAGTCAATACGTTTGATTGTTATACCACGTATTGTAGCATCAAATCTCCCCATGCATAGTCGTAATGGGGTTGTATTTGATCAGACGCCCGTTATACACATGCTATGAGTCAGCACAACGAAGCAAGATTATTATACTGTGTGGTACTGATGAATAGCACCCATGTTGTCTCTTGCTGTGTGTGAGTGCACATCCCATAGTGGAACTCATAAACAGGCGTATACCAGAGACAGCACTGATGATGATTATACTGTGGGTATGTCAACCTCAGTTTCTCTCATTGCTGTTCAACTCTCGCTAAGTGTGATAAAAGTAAATCATGAAATTATATATATATCACATTTACAGTTATATATATCAAATTTACAGTTATATATATCAAATTTACAGTTAGTCGTTCTACATAACATGACATTAGAGAACATACCAAAATATATACCAGCGGTTATCAGCACATAAATAAGCTAATTTTGTCATGTTGTCAACGATTAAACTATTTAAATATTGAGCACAACCCACTACTGGCAACGCCGATCGCATTCTGGTATGAACCTAAGGCCTATCCACGTCAATATGGAAGCACTATACTCGAGTTTCGCCCTCGTTTGAGCTCGTCAGTAGTGCATATCCCTGACCGGATCCGGAAACAGTCCCGGATCACGCGTGTGAAGCGGGTGTGTAACCACGTGGCACACACTGGACACACCAAATTATCACAACAAAACATCACAACGCTACTTTTCTTGTGCTCAATATTTAAATTTCAAATCCCGAAACAACCACATAATCGATTAAACTATTAGTTGTAATCGTCTTGTCTCCGGACTTCATCTTTCCGTCCACATTCCACGTGTCTTGTTGTCGTCCTGTCCAGTCACAGAGTGTGTCCAGATGTCGTGAGACAGTCAGTATAACATCGTACCCTACACATGTGTCTCCTCAACAGAATCACCAACAGAAATGCAGCGTCTGTGTGTCCTGTTGACGATGGGAGCCTGTCTTGTCGCGTCTGCCCCAGATGTTGCTGTGACAGTTCGGAGAGGGGGTTTCCAGTTAAATCTCACCAGCAGCGAACTAACAAAGTAAGTAAAATGGTAAAGAGCTCCGTTTAAGGCCACGTGTGACACTGCATAGTATAATACGACATATCAGTGGGACCTGGATTTGGGATGTGGTCACCATGGAGCAACATTTCACAAGATGAACAATAGTCGCTGCAATTTTTCTTTGTCAGTCGCGGTGAAGAAAAGAGTTCAGAAGAGTTATATTGTGCCAATCCCGAAACGAATCTTGGACAATTAGCAAACAAGTGAGAATTTATATGGAGGATACGAAGATGTGGTTGGCCATCTCACGCCAGTCTTGTGTCAGGTCTGTGTTCTTGTGCCGACCCAATCTGCGTGACGCGATAACAAGAATACATTCTTCATGAATACAAAACACCCCTGGAACTGGTTAAATGACACCATATTGACCAAACCTCCTTAGAGTGGATCCAGTCGTTGTGACTCTACACGTTCAGATCAAGTAAATCATACGGTTTTTATTCCATTCCAGCAATGCTGTAAGTATCGTTTCGTAATCTGTGTATTGTGGGTGAATTTCCGGTCATAAACCGATATGAAGACGTGAACGTAAAATTACTATTTCAATAAATCTGACTGGTACCTTGCCGTCTTGACAGACGATAGTGTGTCAAATGGAGTTTTACCTCTCCATAACATAAAGCCTGGGCCGAATTTAGAGACCATGTGGTGCTCATGCAGCCTGCCTAGTTTACTCAAGAGGAAAGGTGACACTAATACATCTTGAACAGGAAAAGCTGCAGAAACTCCCGGATCAGCAAAGCAATGCTCTAAATGCCCGCCTGTTGGAGCTTCCATCCTAGACCAGGGCCTAGTCTGCCCCGCCAGTCTGTAGGTTGCATTTCCTTGCACTATGGTAAGACTTGAACCCTCCCAGATGCTCTCCTCCGCCCGAAGCAGTTGGCACAATGTGGGGTGTCGAGTTTGGTGTGCGCCGCCCAACATTCGGAGCTAACAGAAAGCAGGTAGTACCGCCTACTGTCATACGGTAGCTCAGTCATGTTTGACTCAGTCCTGACTACAGCCAAAAAAAAAATATCTATAATTAATCTAAACATGAACGGCGTAACTGTGATTTTTTGATTGCAACACAATCAGTTAGTTGCGTGTTCTGTACGGGACGTCACAATCAACCCCAACATTATTTGCTGTTTGTGATATATAAGGCAAGTTTACAGTAAGTAGTTTGCCATTGATTTTTGAACGATCCACGCTTTGCTGACACAACATTCCGAGAGTAAACTTGCAGTTCACTGTATATGCAAGCGGCAGTCACTAGAAAACCAGCAGTTGCACATATATTACTGAATAAGGAAAAAACAACCAGTTTAGCAACGGACCAGCTGTAATATTTCTGAGCATTCTGTGTTTATACTCATATTGTATCTGCTGCAGGTTGAACTCAGATTATTAATATGATTTTGTAGTCTGCCCTCATCGCTGTAAAACAGGCACTGATCGTCTGCAAATAGAAGCTCATTTATTTCCTGTGGATCAGTTGTTTCATCTGGAGTAAAGAGTTCTAAATTTTCTGAATCTGTTCTGTCGAGACTTGCTTCTGTAAATATTCTGTCCATGTAGATATTAAATATCAGAGGAGAGAGCACACACCCCTGCCTCACTCCTGTATTGACTGTGAACATATCTGATATGCCTTCTTGTGTTCTTACTGCACTTCGGCTCGAGTGGTACATGGCTATGATGTTTTCTAGCATTTGCCCTTGTATCTCATAGTTTTCAAGGATGGTCCATAATTTTTATCTGTCTACTCTTGAAAAGATATAACATCTTAATATTATATATATATATATATATATATATATATATATATATATATATATATATATATATATATATATATATATATATATATATATATATATATATATTTTTTTTTTTTTTTTCCCGCGTTTCCATCCTGTTTCAGGATATTGCGGTCAACACCAGCATCTTTCAGCTGTATGTTGATTCCTAGGCTAGATTACGCTCATCAGCACGCCACGACTTATATATGTATATATATATATATATATATATATATGTGTGTGTGTGTGTGTGTGTGTGTGTGAGTGTGTGTGTGAATCATTGGCACCTTGCTGTCTTGACAGACGAAAGTTTGTTACATTGTGCTTCAAAAAGTCACAATAACTACAACCCATTGCTGTGGCGAATGTGACTGATCAGACCAATTCGCGCTGTAAATGTTCATCCGCAATGAATACATGTGAACACATGGTCATTTCCACCATCAGGCACCATCTTACGTCTCACACGCTCTGTGTGTGATCTGTCTGCATCTATTTTGACCAGCGACTAGCCCAGGCGTCCAATCCATGCCTAACCGTGGTCATGACGTTACCCAGCGTATTTCGTTATGGACTTCGCTAGGCTCCCGCCACTATCACAGAAGTTTGTTGAAACAGAGCGTGCTGTTCTGAAGCAAGATTGAATGGACTCTTCCACTAACTCTCTAGAACAAAGAACGTCAACTGTGCTTCGTTGTATCCATAGTATACTTCCTACCTGTTTCGGAATTGTAAATACGTTGGCCAAATTAAATACTTAGTTTTAAGAAAGAACAACAAACTGATGTGTGATTCCCAAAGAAGGGGCAGCGGTCGACCAGGTTGAAGAAGCACACAGGGCCTTGAAGAGGTAGGGGAACTGGCAAGCGATCGAGAGTCTCTCTCTTAGGCTGTGATGAGAGCCACGTTCAGTCATGGATCTGCTAGATGACGACCTGTGGTATAAAGATGAAAGCTAGTGGCACTGGGAACAAAGATGGCATGTTGACTACATGTAGACGTGTGGTATAAAGATAATAGCATTCGGAACAAAGATGCATGTTGACTACATGTAGACGTGTGGTATAAAGATTATAGCATTCGGAACAAAGATGCATGTTGACTACATGTAGACGTGTGGTATAAAGATAATAGCATTCGGAACAAAGATGCATGTTGACTACATGTAGACGTGTGGTATAAAGATAATAGCATTCGGAACAAAGATGCCATGTAGACTACAAGCAGAGGAACCTACTGGGCACCAGGACACCTTTGATAACCTTTAACGGGCCGAAACAATTATGGAAGGGGCCTATTTCTGACGATCAGGAGCCTCCTGTGGTGCTTGCTCCACGGCAGAGTGTTTATCACTTGAAACAAAGAGGTCGCGTCACGTAGACAATAGAAAGATCGACCTTCTGTGCCCTAGATGACCTTTGATAATATCAGCAAACATGAGACCACGTGACAGTTCAAGGTCGCCTCTACACGTCTGCTGGAGTGTTGGGTACATGGTGCATGCCCCATATTGTCATTGATGAATGGGTACTCGGGGAGTCACGTGCTCAAGGTCACACTGTTGGCCTGTACTGGCAGTACACTCCCAGGTATACATTTTAGTCTGGGTCGAATTATGAGCTAAGTTAAATGTTAAAAAATCCCCAAAGATAGGGATCCGAAAACATGACCCCCGGGTCGGCAACCAGGCGTCCTTGCCACTGTGCCATGGTGCTCCCATATGTTAATGAGATTTGAACATTTATTCAGAGATCAGAGAAGTTACGGCCACAGCAGGATATAACAATAAAAACAATTAAAAACTGTCAGGTTATGTACTTCTTGCGAAAACGTGATTATATAATATATACTAAACCCACTCACATTATGTAAATTGTGTGTACACTGTATATACACTGTATGTACACAGTATGTACATTGCTGGTACACTGGTCTGTGTTTAGTATATCTCCCTTTTTCGCAGGATTTACACGCACCTAACTATCTAATGTCCTCCGTGGCCAAAAGCTTGCGAACGAACGCGGTTCGTGGGCCGCTTACCAGTCGTTCGAAACGCAGCCGTGACCGATTTGTGCAGCAGACCGTGTCGCGTTCTGTTATAACGTGTTGGTATGGGAGCCGGTCGTTCAGAAAGCAATGGCAAACTACTGAACGTGACACTTGCCTAGTACATCAACAGTAGCTGAAAAACGCTGGTGTTGACTGCAAAGTCCTACAAGGCATATGCAACATTTAAAAAAAAAAACACCTTTTTTATGTAATACTAGCTGACCCTGCCCGGCTTCGCCCAGACCCTGGTGGGGAGCATCTCATTTAATTCATATAAGTAGTCATATAAGTTCTCGTTCCCGTTACCGACTGACTGACTGTCTGTCTGTCTGTCTGTCTATCTGTCTATCTGTCTGTCTGTCTGCCTGACCCTGTCCGGCTTCATTAAATTCATACAACAAAAAAAGTAACTTAAAAGAATGTCCTTCCACACACCATCCATTATTTTTAATGAAAACTCTTTCTAATCACCTGCATGACTACAGTAACTTCTTAAGCAAAAAAAGATGAGTTACAATGTTATGCATTGTGCATTATTTTTATGAAAACTTTAAAAATGCCTTACAGATTGTATCATTATTTATTATAACTCATATGCCGGTACATAACTATGGACAAAGAGTTTATAAATCTTTGAAAACAATGCCACAATATGACTATAAGTTATACAGAAAAGTTATGCCCCTTGAAATAAACTTTTACAGAGTTAGGTCCCCTGAAATATATGAAATTATGATGAAAAATGAAAAATGAAATAATACTGAGTAAGCAGGCGATTTCACACTAACAAATTATCACAGTTGGCAGCTCTGGTATGAAAGGAAGGCGTGTAGAAAATTTCATCTCAATCGGATGGGCCGTTCGCGAGCGCACAAAGGACAGACGGACATACAGACAGACATACAGACAGACAGACGGACGGAGATCCTAATTTATATATAAGATTATTCGGAGAGACTCTGCAATACGTTTTTATTCATAACAGTATATATTGTGTATTACAGTTCAGCTATTCTATCATTGCAGATTGCACAGGTGTATGTGTACATATGCTCACATAGGATGCGAGCTTACAGAAGCGAATGCAATAAGGACACGTCTACAGGCATCTCAAAATATCAGAAGTACGCAATACTTGAATGCGTACATCTGTACTCTATTTGGATTTTATGTAAAATGTGCAAGAAATACCCAGAACGGACAAACAAGAGTAGATGTTCAGCGTAAGAGTAATGTGTTTAGTTTGCATAACACTGAAACTTGCGATATAAGCTGTGTTGACGTCATGTGGGATGATAGTGTTACAAACGTCAAATTTTATTCAAATAAGACCAGCGCTGAATTGTGCTCTGTAAAACCACTACCTGGCCCACCAACCACGACACACACAACACCTGGGAAATCACTGCCTGGCCCACCAACCACGACACACACAACACCTGTGATCATTATCAGTATAATGGTGGCCAGTATCGTCCTCAATATTACCTCTGCCATCATCATCATCTATGTTT
The DNA here is from genome assembly GCA_963921405.1 of Cepaea hortensis. Classification (NCBI taxonomy): domain Eukaryota; kingdom Metazoa; phylum Mollusca; class Gastropoda; order Stylommatophora; family Helicidae; genus Cepaea; species Cepaea hortensis. Next base: position 77,434,777 of record OY992897.1, read on the forward strand.
GTGTTACAAGAAAGCGTCAGCCGAAGAACCGTTCAGTGAACATCCCACATGTTTACAATTGTCTAGATGTAAACACATCCAATGGGTTGTATGACGTCAGTTCCGAACCCCCTAGGGAACCAGACCTGGAGAGGGAGCAAGGACCGTTGTATCACGAGATAAACTAGGCATATGAAAATCATTTTCAACACAGTCAGAAGGGAACAACCTATATCTTCTTCTTTCGTTCGCTTGAAACATGTCTACAACTGCAATGTCGTCTCTTGTATGAATCTAACAGTCTTTTTTAGTTCATTCAGCGGTCCATAAAGTTTATCTTCCACTGTTGTCTCTGTAGGCCAGAAGGTTCGCCTGGATATGTTGTAGTTTGGGCAATCCTGGAGTATGGGCTCTGCTGTCTGCGACGCCAAACCACATGTGCACATGGCTGAGTCACCAATCTTGAATTTTGTATACAAGTGCGAGAATTATTGACAGTTGTTGCCTATAATGATACATGCTTGTGTATGATGACAGTAGGGAAACTGAGAAATGTTTGAACGATACCAGACATCAGCAACGCACATGGGAAGGATATGTAATATATATAATATATAATAGAGTAAGCATTCATAAACGTTTATTTTTCACCACATAGTGAAAACAACAAACATCCACTGGACAAACTTCAGAACCAATGCGCAAATAAGACAAGAGACTAAGCAAGATACAGTATCCAATTTTATAAGAAGACGCCGTTGGAACTACATCGGCCATGTCTCAGAATGGACAAGACAAGACTCCCCTACCAAGCCCTCATATGGTCACCGGTAGGGAAAAGAAAACGGGGAAGACCAAGAGAGACCCTGCGTAGAACCATCATTAGAGAAGGCTCATTCAATGGCCAAGTAAATATCCAAGATCTACAACAGGTAGCAGCGAACCGCCAGGCATGGAGAGTCAGGACTTCTGCCCTATGCGCCGCCTTAGGCTCAAGAGGAAAAGCTAACTAACATAGTGGCTCTGTTTTAAAATTGTTAAATGCTCTACGCTAGCTGAAGTGCCTCACAGTTTATTGAGATGTGTACGCCTGATATGGTGTCTTATGAATGATTCTATGTTTGAAAATACGTATCATTCTCATTCATTAATGGAAGAATTCTTTATGCATGCATGCACACACACACACACACACACACACACACACACTAGCGCACAGACAGACAGACACACGTACACTCACGTACGCACACGCACACACACATGTGTATGCATACATACACATACACACACACACATATATTAAAGTGCGGTCGGGTTGATTCCGTCGTCCGCCAAGAGAAGAACAGTTTCCCTTGGCGCATTGAAGCCTACAACATGTAATGGCGCTAACAGATTGCAGGCCTATATAATATTTAAGCTTCAGAACACACACACACACACACACACACATCAAGACTCACAAACACACATACGCACACACGCACACACACACACACTTACACACAGACATTCACACATCATTCCTGTCTTGAACACCCCAACCATGAATTCGTGTGTGGGTATATCTCACCCGAAAGCCGTATACCTTGATTGTAAGTATGTCATATGAGGCTGATATTGTTTTAAGTTAGTTCCACATCCTTGACAGGACATCGCAGTCAAGCAAATCAGTGAGCTGTCGGGAATAACAAATACTGCGCTCCCATCCTTCCCTCCTCTAAGATCAGAAAGCAGCGGTGTCTGTCAGATAGGTACTGGAACCTCACATCTTTGGAGGGTCGACTAGAATGTAACCATGTCTGGATGTATTATAGCACATACAGACGTGGGCATCACAAATAATGAAAGTAGGACTAAAGTAGTGATAATAACAGCGCTAGATTTCATTAGAACGGAGCCGGTGAAATATCTATGCCACTTTAACTAGGCTACCAACTGGCAGTATAACAAAACTAGCAATGATCTACAGACCACATTGAACTAGAAGAAGATGTCTACCATGTACACAATGTACAGAGGGAATAACAGAGTCCATGGTAATCTCGATGTATGGAGTTTATAAACGGGCACTCTCACGATGTTTATGCTTAACCTCGAAACCGCAAGGTACAAGTGGAACAGGATGAGATGAGATGAGATGAGGAAAGCAAATGTATTAGTTCAAGATGTTTTAAATTGCACACAACAAACTTTTGTTTAGTGGAGATCGAATGCAACAAAGTATAAGAGAGGCTGTGAGAAGTAAAATGTTGTCTTCTGTGAGAGCTTCCTTGTGTACTAATGGGCAACAACTCATTTACATCATGCACTTTGTCCTAATCACTTCCCTTTTCTTAGCACCACAACATGCTCTTTTATTATTTCCTTCAAGTACTTTTGTATTAAAAGTTTGTTGAAATAAATGTTGATGTTGTTTTTGGTGGTGGTGACGTTGTTGTCGGTAGTGATGTTGTTGTTGGTGGTGATGTTGTTGTTAGTCGTCCTGATGTTGGTGTTGTTGGTGCTGTTGCTATTGGGTTACGTGCTGACAATCTTGTTGCTTTTGGTGTTGTTGAATATCTTGTTGTTGGAGCTGATGTTGTTTTTTGTGTTTTTGATCGTGTTGTTAGTGGTAATATTATTGTTGTTGATGTTGGTGGTGGTTCTGATGTTGTTGGTGGTGCTGTTGTTGTTAGTCTTGGCGCTGACGTAGTTGTTTTTGTTGTTATTGTTGCTGTTTCTGTTGTTGAAATTATTGCTGTTGAAACTGATGTTGTTGTTTGTGGATCTGATGTTGTTAGTGGTGCTGATGTTGTAGTTAGTGCTGTTGTTAAAAGTATTGTTGTTGTCGTTGATGCTGTTCTTTTGTTGGTGCTGATATTGTTGTTGGTGGTGGCGCTTGTGTTGTTGGTTGTGTCGCGCTATTGTTGTTATAGTTGGTCGTTGTGATGTCTTGTGGCATGTGTTGTTGCTATTACAACATCTCTGAATGAACAGAGATACAATCAGAGTTACTGTAATAGCCACAACACATGCCCCAAGACGATGGTGGGAAACCAGAACCATGGCTTGCACACCTGGTCCAGTGAAATTTGGGAGAGTCTCGCGATGGAGTTTATTGCTTGTTTGCTGCGATTGAACTATGCCATCATAGGAATCGATTCAACCATGTAAGATTTAGTGAATAACTAAATAGGAAATGAGTGCAACAGCAGCAACACCACCATTAAGACCACCACAGCCAACATCAAAAACAACATTGAAGGCAGCAGTAATAACAACAAAAATAGCACTATTAACAGAATCAACAATAAAAACAGTACCGTCATTACAACAAACACCAACAACAACAACATCAAAACACCAACTAACAGCAACATCACCAAAACTACCAAAATCAACAAGAGAGCATCAGAACCAACACTATCATCGACAAAACCAACAACAACGCCAACAACAATAGTGCAAATGTCAATAACAACACTTGCAGCAGCAAAAACAGCACTAACAATAACAACAACAGCACCACAAACAACAACGACATAAGCATCACCAACAACAACAACCTCAGAACCATCAACAGCAATATTAGCATCACCAAAAACAGCAACACCATCAGCACGATAAAACCATCAGCACCGCCAAGAATACCATCAGCACCAAAAATAACAACATCACCATCAACAGCATCAGCACCGACAAAAAACAATCAGAATCACAAACAAAAAGAGAACCAATAATCACAATAACTAGACCATCAGCAACACCAACAACAAGATCACTAATATTACCAGCTGTTACAAACATATCAGCACCATCAACAACATCAGCATAGCAACAACAGCATCAGCACCATCAGTAACAACATCAGCACCAACAGTAACAATATCATCACCACCAACAACACGATCACCAATATTAACATTAACTGCAAAAAAATCACAACCACCATATAACAACATTAGCAGCATCAACAAAAAATTCAGCATCGCCAAAAACAGCATCAGCACCACTAACAAGATCATAATCAGCACCACCAACAACAACACCAGCACCACTAACAATAACATCATCTCCACCACCAACAACAATGTCATTAACACCAACAATAACAAAATCATCACCATCACCATCAACAACATCAGGAACACCAACAACAAAAATAACAGCAACATCAGAACCACCAAAAAGAACATGACCAAAACCAACAAGAACATCAGCACCACCAACAACAATATAATTACCACCTACAATAACAACATAATGAACAGCAACAACAACATCACTAACAACAACAATAGCATCACAACCAGCAACAACAATAACAACAACAGCATCATCATCAACAACAACAACAAAAAATAACATCAGCACCACAAACAACAACGACATCAGCACCACCAGCAACAACAACAACATCAATTCGTATCTGAAGAAGCTTTTAATGCAAAAGTAATTGAATGAAATCATAAAGGTATCACTTTGAGGTGTTAAGAAAAGGGAAGTGATTAAGAAAAACATACACATGTAAAGCATTTATTCCCTCTTAAGAATTGTCCTCACAAGTGTGTTGGTGACAAGGAAGTTCCCCGAGACACCATTTTACTTCCCAGTTTCTCTACTACCACTTTACACTCAACCTTCACGAAGTAAACGTGTGTTTTGTGTCGTTTAAAACAGGTTTAACTAATCTATTTGCCTTCCTCATTTCATCTCATCTCTTCTTGTTCCTCTTGTACCTTGAGATGTCGAGGTGAAGCACAATCAGTGGGAGAATGCCCGTTTATAGGCTTCAGAAATGGAGATTCCCATAGACTGTATATTCCATATGTCCATCGTTTATATGGTCGGCCTCTTCTTCTGGCGTCATTTGGTCTGTATAACATTTGCTGGTTGTGGTATACTGACAATTGGTAGTCTAGTTAACTGAGTTAGTGATATACAAAAGGTAGCTTTGGACCATATATAGCACACAATCAAATGAACAAGTAATATAGTATACTATTAGGTTGTAGTCTAGTTAATTCGCTTAGTGTCAGACAAACATATGATGTGGACCAAGCATGGTACACAATCAACTGAACATGACTCTAGTACCGCAATGCCGGTCTCCCTGGAGAAGGGTTTAACGACTTTCTGTGTAATCCCGTATAATCACGTGGATAACGCAGTTGCGCGAGATTCGGTAGCGGATCGCGTCGCGTTGGTTACTTACGGGGATATATGAGCCGGTCGCTCAGAAAGCAATGGTAAACTACTGAGCGTAAACTTGCCAAGACATTAACAACAACTAAAACATACTGGTGTTGACTGCAATGTCCTGTAAAGAATATGCGGGGAAGTACCTCATTATATCATTCTTCCGTCCAAATAGGAGGTCACATGTGCCGATATATTATCCGTCCTCACTGATTCAGTTAAGTGGCAGAAGTATTTCACAGTTGCTTTCTAAAGAAATCTAACGCTACTAAACCACTACTTTAGACCTGATTTTATTATTTCTGATGTTCTGTCTTCTGGACAAAGATATAAGTAAAAAAAAACATGAAAACACCACGATTTAGCTTGGATCTGACCAGGTCTGTATGTTCTATAATAAATCCAGATCTGGTCAGACTCTAGTCTGCCGCTCCACAGATGTGAGGTTCCAGTACCTATCTGACAGACCCAGCTCTCGTAGAGTTCATGTAACAATCAAATATTCAATTATTAGGACTTGCAGACACTAGGAAAAAGGGGCAGAACACGAAAAGAACACAAGAAGGTTACGTTCTTATATGGAGTGGCGTCGATCAGCGAGCTACAGCTAAACATGGAGTGGGTTTTTTGTTGCATCCAGACAAAGCGAAAGCTATTATCAACACTAAATTTATATCAGAAAGGATAATACTAGTACAGATCAAAGAAGGAAATAGAACAACAACTTTTATACAAACATACGCCCCATGTAATGACACTTACAGCGACGAAGACAAAGACGAATATTTTGATAAACTTGCAGTCATGTTAAATAATGCCAAGGAGACAGATGAACTAGTTGTGATGGGTGATTTTAACGGACAAATAGGCACACGAAGAACACCGTGGGAGGATTGCATGGGGCCATTCAGCGACACAGAGACTGATTGTAACAGCAATGGTCAACATCTACTCAACATATGTTCGGAACATGGACTAATAATAGCAAATAGTTTTTTTCAACATCGTCGTAGCCACACCAAAACCTGGTATAAATGGAATGACTTAGACCAAGCATCTCAAATTGACTTTATTCTAATTAGGAAATCAGACAGAAGGCTACTATTAGATTCAAGAGCACTCCAAAATACAGATGTTGATACTGATCACAAACCAGTCATAATTAAAAAGATTTCACCACACAGGAAAATAAGAAACAAAAAGGTAACACATGTCATCAATTATAGGAGGCTGCAGGAAAATACAATTAAAGACGAATTCAATCAAGAAATCCAAAACCTACATAAGAACATCCCTGATGACCACTCAAGCGTAGATAAGGAATGGACATGTTTCAAGGCTGCCATGCTCGACACACTGAAAAATAAATGTGGAACAAAAAAAGTAGGGCAGGACAAAAGATTAAGAACAGCCTGGTGGAACAACGAAGTTAAAGATAGCATACTCAAAAAGAAGGTAGCATTCAAAAAGTGGATCACAACTAAATCTGAACAGGACTATATTACTTATAGAATAGCACGACGTAATGCCAAACGAACAATTAGAGCATCTAGAGATGAATCCTGGAGAATATACGGTGAACAGATGGTGACCCTTAGCAAAGACTGCCCAAGAGAATTTTATAAACATGTCACCACAATTAGAAACAGAGATGCATCTTAAAACCCAACCACCATCATAAACAGCAAATGAGGTATACCGATATTTAATCCACAACAAAGACTATCAAGGTGGGCAGAATACTTTCAAGAACTACTTAACCCCACACATAACATAGAAAACCTCACTTTTGTGCCTAAATGCCATGGACAGCAAGAACCAATTTTCATACCTGCAGAAGTCAAAGCAGTTATACAGAAAAGTCCTAAAAATAAATCACCAGGTCCAGATGGAATAACCACAGAAGCTATTTAGGCCTGTAGGGAAACAGGAGTTAAATGGCTAACAAGACTTTTTAACATAGCATGGGAAGAAAGAAAAGTCCCAGATGATTGGCAACAGGCAATAATAGTACCAATATGGAAAAAGAAAGGCAATACGAGAGAGTGCGAAACATACAGAGGTATATCACTCCTGAGCCATATAGGGAAAATGTATGCACAACTTTTGGAACAAAGAGCTAGACCAATAGTTGAACAACAGTTAAGCAAAGCACAATTCGGTTTTTGGAAAGGTAAAATTTGCACTGATGCATTATTTACACTTAGACAAATTTGTGAAAAAACTATCGAATATAGTGACCAGCAGAATATTGTTTTTGTGGATCAGGAAAAGGCTTTCGATAGAGTAGACAGATACAAATTATGGACCATTCTTGAAGACTATGGGATAGAAGGGCAACTGCTAGAAAACATCATAGCCATGTACCACTCGAGCCAAAGTGCAGTAAGAACACAAGAAGGTATATCAGATATGTTCACAGTCAATACAGGAGTGAGACAATGATGTGTGCTCTCTCCCCTGCTATTCAATATCTACATGGACAGAATTTCCAAAGAAGCAAGTCTCGACAGAACAGATTCAGAAAATTTAGAACTCTTTACTCCAGATGAAACAACTGACCCACAAGGAATAAATGAACTTCTATTTGCAGACGATCAGTGCCCGTTTTACAGCGATGAGGGCAGACTACAAAATCATATTACTAATCTGAGTTCAACCTGCAGCAGATACAATATGAGTATAAACACAGCCAAAACCGAAGTAATGCAAATTAGCAGATTGCCAGGCACACTAAGTATACAGATAAATAACACACCTCTGAAACAAGTTAAAGAATTCAAATACCTTGGAAGTATGATCACAGAAGATGGCAGATTGGACAGAGAAATTGAAATCAGATGTCAAAAAGCTAGTGCACTTACATATCAACTATCACCCTTACTGAAACATCCAAATATACCCATGTCCGCAAAACGACAGATAATAAACAGCATATTCACACCAACCCTATTGTATCAATCTCAAACCTGGACTTTATCCAAATTACACCTTCGCAAAATCAACACCTGCGAAATGAGATGCCTGAGGAGAGCTGCCAACTTAACAATCCGAGACCGAGTAAGAAATGCTACTATCAGACAGACTGTGGGATCAACACCTTGTGCCACATTTATTGAAAGACAGAAGATCAAGTGGTTTGGCCATGTCTATAGAATGCAACATCAGCAACTACCATCACTGGCCTTACATCAAAGATCATCTGCGACGAGACAACGAGGACGTCCAAGAAGAAAATGGATTGACGACATCAGAGACATTGTACAACCACACGAAATGACACTATCCAGTGCCGTCCACCGGGCGCTGGAACGCAAATTATTCCTCCCCACGACGCTTGACGGCAGAAGTGGAAGATGATGATGATGATGATGAAAGAACACATGTATCATTTTTCGATGTAGTCACCGTTGCATTCATTGCAAGTACTTCAGTACTGTAGCACATCATATATGATGTGGTGTACTGAACAGTGAAGAGTCTGTCACAGAAGTCACGACGTTTTAAAACTTCCTACTCCACTCATACACTTGCTGGACTGACAAGCATGCATCACCCTACTGGACCTTCATTCGCAGATATATTTCTACAGGTTTCACCCCTTAACCGATTAAAAAACGGATAACAGACCGCTTCTTCTCTTTGGTGCATGTCAAAAGTGGAACGATCATCTTTAAACTGGCCTTATAAAGTTACCGTGTTCGTCTGCACCGTAACGTCACGTGCTTAACACTCAGCATCCTTAACAGCAAAATTGACACGTTACACGACAATGGCGTGATTATTGTAATTTCTATCACACTTTTCGGATTTTCATTTGAAGCTCCCTCTGTATGTTGAGTTGTGTGTAGTATTTGCTTGCTGATGAAGGCTAGGCGCAGAAACGTCTTTTGTTTACCATAATTGTGTTCTGTAAAGCTGTACTACTTTATGTTTTTATATCATTTACATTTCCACATCTTTACCGCAGTTCCACTAATCGTATTTGTACTATTTCTCCTAGAGAAGATATACTATAAAGTAAAACATCATAGAATACACAAGGCAATCAAGCCACCCTGAGCTACCAGCACATCCAGATTGGTACTGCCACATTGTTGAATGTAATTCTCGTGGACTGCACTCTAGAAACATATACCTCACTTACTGTTGTTTATGCTTTCTTTGTTGTAAGAAACTCCTTTCTGTTGAATCTCTAGCGGGCCTATAACTGAATGGTGTAACTTACATACTTATTTTTCTCCTAATCCAAACTGAAACAACAATGCGAACATACTTATAGTCCTACGACGATTTCGTTTCTACGGAAGTCAATTCTCGCTAGCTGCGGTGGCTCAATGATCAGCACATTAGCCTGACCGGACCAGCATCCTGTATTCTAATCTCTCTGGAGCTGGGGGATGGCTATTGTTGACTAAACCTTCCAAGTCGACTCAGTCCAAAGTGGTAGGAAACAATGTTCTGGGAGTATACACTGTCTTAATGGTATTGAAGGTACCACCACTACGGCCAAACCCAGTAATACCAATAACAACAGGAAAACACCAACAACAAAGCCAACAGTAACAAAATCATCACAACAACCAAAATCAACAAGAGCAGCAAGACAACCAACACTATCATCAACAAATCCAAAAACAAAGCCAACAACAACATCACAACTACCAACAATAACATCAGCAGCACCAACAACAACATCACAACTACCAACAATAACATCAGCAGCACCAACAACAACATCAGCACTGCCATACGGATCACGTCAAAAATAGAGATTTAGGAAGAACTGAAATTACAAGTGCGGCCGAGCAATGAACGTACGCGTGTAGATATTGGAAACGGGACGTCATAGGAAAACAGACGGTGAAGACGATCCATGAAGAAAGGAAGGCACAGAGTTATCAGCCGGACAAGAGCTGGAGATGCGAATGACGAAAGGGACTGAACATCCAAAGAATATGAAGCCAAGAGGAATGCAAGAAGAAGCAGAGATGAAATGAGGACAGAAAGAGATTCAGCACAGAACACGGAAAGAAGAAGATAATGAAATAAGAGTTGATGGAAGAGTTGAATTAATTCCAGGAGTCTGCTGCAGGCATGGAACTGAAGAATATTGACTCCACCACATATCCAGGGTTGCAAGCCATCGGGTGATTCCTGTGGTTGCAGCGTAGAGGCATTTACTCCGCTAGCTGCTTTCATATGGTCTTTTTTTATGGGTTCAGGTTTGGGAACCTTGAGGTAATCTGGTGTAGGTATGGTTTTCAGTTGGTACCTTGGTTGTATTGGCTTATGTGGTTCAGTGTCTTCTCCCCATTTGGTTGAGCCAGAACTTAGTGTTGAATAGCTGAATTCCATGTTTGATTGTTGCAGCTGTGAGACATTCTTTCGAAGAATTATCCATTGTTGGATATTAACTTGGTAACCCAACCAACAGTTGAAGGGCTTTCACTGTTGCTAGTTTTAGTAACTTGTAGGATTGTCCCATAGTTTCACTGATTTTGCTGAGTGATAAGGCTTATAGGTGATACTTCTCAGACGTAAAGCAGACGATACACTGTTGTCAGTTACTCTGTCGATCTTCATCTTTGTAGATTATTAGATCTTGAAGTCCATCCTGGATATTCCTACTAAAATAGGACTTAATCACTCACCCAGTCAGTTGTCTTCTAATTTATCTGTTGCTCGCTATGGAGCTATTGAGCGCAGCAGTCCATGGGTATTTCTAGATGTAGACTATGGTTAGGGCATTCACTTTCTGGCTGTTGACCCAGGATCCAGATTCAGTGATATAGTCCCACCACATTCAACCACCACCTGCTTCTCTTCTATAGAAAAGGGATGACAAAGAATACAACACGAGCATTAACCTACTGTGATGTGTTAACTTTCACGAGACAATTACAAACAAAAAATACAAAACAACAAGGGGAGAAGGGGAAAAGAGTGGGTGTCCACGTTCCACTGTCCCTCATTGCTGAGTAGAGCCATTCTGACTCTTAATAGTGAGTAAGGTATTTTCTCACTTTATTTTATGTTCTGTTGTTACTGGGACTATTAGATGAGTGAAGTCATTCTGTCCATCCAATATGTTGATATTGTCTCTCTCATTACTTGAAGAGAATAGCCTATACAGAATCTCTGTGGTTTCTAATGCCGCGTCTTCCTTTCGGCACTATAATCATCATCATTAGGTCAAGACTATTCAACATTGGCTTTTTAAGTACTTACGTACACATGTATTCTTACATCAACATCCTCTAATCCCAAGGTGCAACATTAAAATGTATATTCCCACAGGAAAAAGTAACAATCAGAACAGAGAAAATTCTCATACCAGAAAAAAACATACATGTACATTTCTCTGATATTAAGTACACGATAATCATACATAATAATTAATCATAATGCTGATGCGGGGAGCCTTTGTTTTTGGATTTTCTCAGGGGTTAATCCATAACTAAAACATCCATTGTTTTCCCCCACTACGTACAGGACATGAGGATAGTAATCGCTGTGATATGTTTTGCCAATGACTGCTATTATTCGGAGTGTATTTATTAGAATAACTTATGCCGCACGGTCCAGTGTTCTGAATATTGCAAGCAATTTATTCACATCAATCTTCGCTTCTGTTTCTACTACGGTGAGGCGATGGGGATTGAATCCTATCCGAACATGCATTTTCATCACGCGTTTACTTTAATTGTTCATGAATTTATATTCAACCATGGCATGTCCCTAACACTATTTTATGAAATGATTATATGTTCACCCTCATATGGAGTGGTTACTAATCTGTTAACAAAAGGATGGTACTAAAATTTAACACTATAGTTCCAAGTTACAGATTATGATGTGGCGAAGTATTTTATCCCCTGACTAAGAGTCAGGAATACGCGTAATCATTTGTATGTCCCCGCATGGATAAAACACCTTTCTATAGTACATAGATTATTTGCAGATTTCTAAGCATAAATAGTGAGATATTGTTCCCAATGCATAGAAGTTTTAACATAGGAATATGAAATTGACAGACACTAGTTCTTTACTATGAAGTATGAATCAGGGGTCTGTTCCTACATTGAGAAAATCTCTAGAATGTGTTTCAGACATGAGAGTTGATACTTTATGTGTACTACAGTACACATAATATTCATAGGTTATAAACACTATTAGTTAGATATTAGTTCATAATGCCTATAAAAGATTATAACATAAGGATTAGAAATTGTAAAACATAGGAAAAATTACAGCGTGGCAGAACATGTGCTTCATTGGTAAAAATAAAATCACTCTAGCTTATAAGAACTGTTGAATTATCATTCTAATTAATTCTTAATTAACACACTGGTATATGTACTGGTATATATGGGGGACGATGCATCAATAACATTAGATATGCAGATGATACAGTCTTGATTGCAGATAATGAACAGGACCTGCAAAATTTAGTAGATGCGGTTGTTACACACAGTGAACAACAAGGGTTAGAATTAAATTGTAAAAAGACACAGATTATGGTCGTCACTAGGAAGGACGAAATACCACAATGTAATATACAAGTAAATGGGAATATTCTTCAACAAGTGAATAGGTACAATTACCTCGGAACAGTAATAACATCTGATGGGAGATGCCTTGAAGAGATTAGAACAAGAATCGCCATGGCAAAAGTAGCCTTTAGCAAGATGAAAAACATACTGACCAATAAAAAGATGTCAATTGAAACGAGAAAAAGAGTGTTGAGATGCTACATAGAACCTGTACTTTTATATGGATGTGAAGCTTGGACAATGAGCAGCCAGGCTGAGAAACATCTGATGGCTGTAGAAATGTGGTTTCTGAGGAAAATGCAAAGAATACCATGGACAGCCAGAAAGACCAATGAACAAGTCCTTCAAGAAACAAATGAAGATCGTAAACTGATCAGAGACATTAGACGTAGACAGTCACAATTTTTTGGGCATGTTATGAGAAGAAATGATTTGGAGAACTTGGTGACAACTGGTAAGATCGAGGGGAACAGACCAAGGGGAAGACCTAGAAACAAGTATCTGGATGGCTTGGCCTTGTGGCATGGTCGAGACAAAAACACGGAACTGATCCACGACTCTGTTGATCGAGTGAGATGGCAGAACATGACCGCCCACGCTTACCGGCATGGCACATGATGGATGGATGGATATGTACTTTATAAAAATACATGAATACATTTTAATAATATAGATATAACATACCAATAGTTGCAGAGACTGATATATTTCTAAGGCAAAATACCTTCTCCCCGAAAGGGAAAGGTCGACTTTCTTGACTGCTCTCTTGACTAGAAATGGCCGCTTCCGTCTTTGTTTTCCCCCTCGCCGGGATTGGCCAGGTATGGGAGAGAAAATAAGCCAAAATAAATTTAGCTGTGCCACGGTCAGTCTATCGCTGTTTTATTTTCTCCTACATTAAGTAAGTTACTTAAACAGTAATTGTAAGGGGTTGTTTATTTTTAAGGGAGTCAATAAATAGGAAAGGGTAGGGACGTTTTTATTATATTACAACCACCAACAACAACATCAGCACCACCAACAACAACATCAGCACCACCAACAACAACATCAGCACCACCAACAACAGCAACATCAGCACCACCAACAATAACATCAGCACCACCAACACCAACATCAGCACCACCAATAACAACATCAGCACCACCAACAACAACATCAGCACCACCAACAATAACATCAGCACCACCAACAACAACATCAGCACTACCAACAACAACATCAGCACCACCATAAACAACATCAGCACCACCAACAACAACATCAGCACTACCAACAACAACATCAGTACCACCAACAACAACATCAGCACTACCAACAACAACATCAGCACCACCATAAACAACATCAGCACCACCAACAACAACATCAGCACCACCAACAACAACAACATCAGCACCACCAACAACAACATCAGCACCAACAACAACAACATCAGCAGTAACAACAACAACATCAGCACAACCAACAACAATATCATCAACGCCTGTAACAACAGCAACATCAATTCGTATCTCAAGAGGCTTTTAATGCAGAAGTGATTGAATGAAATCATAATGGGTTCAGTCAGGTGCTAAGAAAAGAGAAGTGATTATGAAAAACATACAGGCTTTAAAGCAGTTATCCCCCCTTAAGAATTGTATCTGGCAAGTGTGTTGTTAACACAAGGAAGCTCCCACAGACAACATTTTACTTCCCAAAGCCTCTTTTCGACCACTTTACACTCGATCTTCACGATTCAAACGTGTGTTTTGTGTCGATTAAAGCAGGTTTATCTAATGAATTGGCCTTCCTCATTTCATCTCATCTCTTCTTGTTCCTCTTGTACCTTGAGATATCGAGATGAAGCATAAACAGATGGAGAGTGCCCGTTTATAGACTTCAGAAATGGAGATTCTCATTAATCAATCATGTGCCATGCCGGAATGCGTGGGCGATCATGACTCGCCATTTCACTCGATCACAAGAGTTGTGGATCAGCTCAGTGTTCCTGTCTCGTCCATGCCATGTGGCCAAGCCATCCAGGTATTTTCCTCTCGGTCTGCCTCTTGGTCTGTTCCCTTCGATCTTGCCAATTGTCACTAAGTTCTCCAATCCATTTCTTCTCATAACATGTCCAAAAATTTTTGACTGTCTACGTCTAATTTCTCTAATCAATTTACAATTTTAATTTGTCTCCTGTAGTACTTGGTCATTGGTTTTTCTGTCTGTCCATGATATTCTTTGCATTATCCTCAGAAACCACATTTCTGCAGCCATCAGATATTTTTCAGCTTGACTGCACATTGTCCAAGTTTCACATCCATACAAAAGAACAGGCTCTATGTACCCCTTCAACACTCTTTTTCTCGTTTCAATTGACATCTTTTTATTGGTCAGAATGTTTTTCATCTTGCTAAAGGCTACTTTCGCCATGGCGATTCTTGTTCTAATCTCTTCAAGGCATCTTCCCATAGACTTTGCATATTCACTATGTCCATCGTTTATATGGTCAGCCTCTTCTTCTGGCGTCATTTGGCCTGTACAACATTGCTGATTGTGGTATACTGACAATTGGTAGTCTAGTTAACTGAGTTAATGTCATACAAAAGGTAGCTTTGGACCACATATGGCACACAATCAAATGAACAAGTAATATGGTATACTGTTAGGTGGTAGTCTAGTTAACTCGCTTAGTGTCAACCAAAATGATGATTTGGACCAAGCATGGTACACAGTCAAATGAGCATGTATTATGAATATATCCATTCAATGAGACATTGCGCAAGATGCTACGAAACGAAACTCATAATAATACGATGATCATTGTACCGCAATGCCGGTCTCCCTGGCTAAGACGTTAACGACTTTCTCCGTCATCCCGTATATTCACGTGGGTAACGCAGCTGCTTGAATTCGGTAGCGGATCTCGTCTCGTTGGTAACTTACTGGCGGTATGTGAGCCGGTCGCTTAGAAAGCAATGGTAAAACTACAGAGCGTAATCTTGCCAAGACATCAAAAACAGCTGAAAAATGCTGGTGTTGACTGCAATGTCCTGTAAAGATATACGAGGAAAAAAAGTATCTCAATATATCGTCTTACTGTCAAAATAGGTGGTCACATGTGCCGATATATTATCCGTCCGCACTGAATCAGTTAAGTGGCAGAACAATTCCACTTGCTGCTTGCTAAAGAAATCGAGCTCTGCTAAACCCCTACATTAGTCCTGCTTCTATTATTTCTGATGTTCTCTCTTCTTGGCAATGCAATAAGTAAAACACATCACATAAGCACCACAATTTAGGGTGGATCTGACCAGGTCTGTATGTGCTACAATAAATCAAAATCCGGTTATATTCTAGTCTGCCGCTCCACAGATGTGAGGTTCCATTACCTATCTGACAGAACCCGCCGATTTCTGTTGTTGGAGAGGGGAAGGAGAGGTATGCTGTATCATCACTTCACGTCAGCTCACTGATTTGTTTGTCTTGCCATGATAAGTCAAAAAACGCCCCTGCGCATTTTAACATTTCCATGCGTGTTCATGAGCCACCCAACAGTAGTTCTGCTCACTGTTCCCAAAGCGGAGTCGGTTATTTTATATACCCCCTTCTCTTCGAAGGCGACACTCACATACTTCACAAGACTTCGTTCCCACTTCTTGTAGTCAGACCAGTATCGGTGTCTCGGAAGTATGCCAGCCGAGTCCGTATTGCTGCGATTATATCGGCCCTGTCCATGCTGTTTCCCTATGTACTGGTGTAGTATTTGCCAGCTTGTCTGCGTGCTCGTCACATCGAGGTGAGTTATTTGAGGTGCGATTTCCAAATTCTGTCTTTCTCTTTGGGGCAGCGAATGAAGGCAGTGATTTTCTGTATGGAGTGTGATATGATTATGGCTTGTATGCCGTCGTTTTCTGCTGCCCATGAAAGCGCTGTGGGGGCAGCGGAGATCTCCATAGTCAGGCGTGGTCTAGTTGTCTGGAACGGGCTGCTCTTTGGTTGTTCTCCGCATCTGTTGTGCTGCGCTAACCCACGATAACCTGGAGCACCGCTTCAAGGAGCCATCCGTGTAGATAATGATGTCTTCTGGACTCGAATGTTCTCCGACCAATTCCTTGATCTCAGTTGCGACCGATCCATGCAACTGAACTCTTTTTTAAGTATCTCTCTATTGAAATAGCAACCTAAGAGTGTGTTCGCAAGTATATACACATATTCTACAATCCTTCATGAACTGAGATCATATATTATATATGTGTGCGAGTGCATATAAGTGTGTATATGTATTGTGTGCGTGTGTGTGTGTGCGTGTGTGCGTGTGTGCGCTAGTGTGTACGTGTGTGAAAGTGTATGTGTGTGTTTACATTTAGAAGCAATTTTTCCATTAATGTATGAGAACGATGCGTATTTTCAAAAAGAGAATAAATCATAAAACACTAAAACAAGCCGTGCGCTTCTCAATAAAATGTGTTGCCCTTTCGGGTAGCTCAGAGCATCAGACAGTGTTAACTGAGAGCGTCTGTGTAGTAAAATAAAAGTGTTTATGAATTTCAACTCTCTCTTGTAGGGGTTGAGACAAGACGTTGTTCCCATCTAACTGTATGTTTTTATTGATTTTCATATCCCTCAGTTTATCTCGTGATACAGCGGTCCTTGCTCCCTCTCCGGGTCTGGTTGTCTAGGGGGTTCGGAACTGACGTCATACAATCCATTGGCTGTGCTCACATCTAGACTAAGCTACACCTCTGAGATGTTTACCGAAGTGTTCTACGGATGACTCTTTCTTGTAACACAAACATAGATGATGAAGATGATGATGACAGAGGCCATAATGAGGACGATGCTGATTACCACTGTACTGAAGATGTCGATAGTTGTGTGTGTCGTGGTTGGTGGACTAGACATTGATTTCACAGGGCACAATTCAATGTTGGTCTTATTTGTATACAGCGTGAGGTGTGTAACATTGTCATCCCACATGACGTCAACACAGCTTATATCGCAAGTTTCAATATTATGCAAGCTAAATGAAATAATATTACGCTGAACATCTACTCTTGTTTGTTTTTTCTGGGTATTTCTTGCACAACTTATAAAAGGTGCATCTAAAGTACATATGTACACATTTAAGTACTGCGTACTACTGGTATTTTGAGATGCCTGTGTTACATTCCCGTCGGTAAGTTCGCATCCCACGTGAGCATCTGTACACATACACATGTGCAATCTGCAATGATAAGATAATATATAAAGTTAGTTGCATACACTTTACTGGACGTAGCAGTCAACTCCAGCATTTTGGCTATTTGTGATTCCGGAGCAAGTTTACGTTAAGTAGTATGCTATTGCTTTCTGAACGACTGGCAACCACACAATTGTATGAAAACCAACGCGATTGGGTCTGCTTCCAAATAATCAGAAGTTGTGTTTCAAACGCCGAATGCGGGATTACGAATTGCGTCCTTGACACCTTTGCCACTTAGCCAGCAGACATTATATACTGTTATAAATAAATACGCCGGCTCCCTGGCCGAGGGGTTAGCAGCTTTCTCCGTAATCCCCAATACTCTCGTGGTTGACGTGAGTGCACGAGAATTGGAAACGGTTCGAGTCGCACCAGAGACTTATGAGAGTATGGAGCCGGTCGTTCAGAAAGTCGTGGCGTGCTGATGAGCGTAATCTAGCCTAGGAATCAACATACAGCTGAAAGATGCTGGTGTTGACCGCAATATCCTGAAACAGGATGGAAACGCGGAAAAATAAATAAATAAATAAATAAATACGTGTTGTAGTGTCTATCTAAATAATAATAAATAAAACAGGTAATTGTAACGCTTGCGAAAAAGTGAGATATACTAACCACAGACCACTGCAGCTACAGTGTACCTACAATGTCTGTGTTTAGTATATCTCACTTTTTCGCAGGACTTGCACACCTAACTGTTTTATGTATTATTGTTACATCCTGCTGTGGTCGTTACCTCTTTGAATAAATGTGCACATCTCATTAACATATGGGAGCCGTGACTTCTCTTATCTCTGTCAATAACTGTACACATCTGATTAACATATGGGAGCATCCTTGGCACAGCGGCCAGGACGCGTGACTGGAGACTCGAGGGTCATGTGTTCGGATCCCATCATTGGGGAGTATTTAAAATTTACATTTGCTCATAATTCGATCTAGACTAAAATGTATAACTGGAAGTGTATGTAAAAGTAAATGCGAACAGTGGGAAACTGAGGACGCAAGTAAATGAGTGAAGGTTCATCTATGGCAATAAGTGGCTACCACCATGTACCCAACACTGCAGCAGACGTGTAGAGGGGACCTTGAACTGTCACGTGATCTCAGGTTTGTTGATAGTATCAAAGGTCATCTGGGGCAAAGCAGGTCGATCTCTGCCTGTAGTCTACGTGACCTCTTTGTTTCGAATGATAAAAACACCACCGCGGAGCAAGCACGACAGGAGCATTCTGATCGTCAGAAGTGTCCCCTTTGCGGACTGTTCTGGCCCTTTAGAGGTTATCAAAGATCATCTGGTGCCAAGTAGGTTACTCTACTTGTAGACTACATGGCATCTTTGTTATCAATGCTATTATCTTTATACCACAGTTCGACATGTAGCCGATCCTTCACATAACGAGGCCCCCATCACACCCATCGTTTGCCAGTTCCCCCACATCTGACATGTCCAAGTCCAGGTGGTCCTGTGTACTACGTCCCCTTGGTCGGCCACTGCCTCTTCTTTTAGGAATCACGCCTCCTTTTGCAGCTCTTTCTATACACTATAACATTTGATTTGGCCAAAGTATAAGATATTTATGTTTCCGAAATATGTAGGTCGAATAATATGGATAAAACGACGCATAATTGCCGTTTTTTGTTCTAGATAGTGGAAGAATAATCTCAATCTGGCTTCTGGCTTCAGAGCAGCTTGGTCTGTTTCAACAAGGATTCTGGGATAGTGGCGGGCGCTAGCGAGGATAATAGCAAACTGCGGGGTAATGTCATGACTAAGGTCCACGCCGGGCTCTTCGCTGGTCAAAGTGAGGAAAAGCTTGGCCACCAACTCATCCTTTCTCGGCTTACAAAATGTGATGGTGCTATCACATCACACACATTTGACGGGGAGCCATTATATTAGGGATAGTGAGACTATTTCACAATTCCCCGACATTTGGGATCCTGGCTTCGAATTAAGCTGTGGATCATTTGGAAGCAGGCCGCTTTGCGCTGATCCGGATGGTATAATAAGTAGACCGTTCTGAAAGTAATGGCAAACTACTGAACTGCAGATTGCAAGCGACAATGTAAGCGTGGTGGTCTAAGGTGTTTTAGACTCAAGTGTGACCGTCTGGGCATCAGGAATATCCGTATTATGTACTGGAACTGCGCCAGCGTAAGACAACGGTGCCCTATTCTAGAAACCCTGGTTTACAGGAATGACATTGTAGCGCTCCAGGAGACAAGACTGGGGGATCAGCTACTCCGAATTGTCGGCTTCAAATGTTTCTACAACAGACGACATCTGGGAATGGCCATTCTCATTTGCGACAGCGTGGTGGTTTCAGAGCTAGACATGTCTAGCTGCCACAGTGACGATATAAAAATACAGACGGTAAGAGTTCAATCCAGTCTACCATTCGTGTTGGTTAATGTCTATGCCCGTAACGCGAGTATGGATTCCCAGAAGTGGCAGTGGTTAAGTAACATATTAGGTCACGAGAGAAATGTTATTTTCTGTGGCGGTTTCAACGCTAAAGGCAGATCATGGGGAAACATTTCCTCCAACACACAGGGGGAGGAGCTCAAGACTGCACTTGAAACCATTAACCTGGTTTGTATCAACAGTGGCTGTGTCACCAGGACAGCAAGCCGTCCAGGGGATGAGGACAGTGCTATTGATCTGGCGCTGGTTTCCATTTCACTCACTACAGTGTTTATATGGAGTGTCCTAGGACACCACGGCAGCGACCACCACCTTTGCAGAATATTGGTGGAGAAAGGCAGAACCAGGCAGCACAAGTCAACGAATAAAACTTTCCAGTATGACAGTACAGGGCAAGATGTAGTGAGTAAAATAAGACGTGACAAGCGAAGAAAGCTTCAGGGCAGGAAAAAAAGCTGAGAGCAGCCACCTTGGTGGAATCTTGAGGTGGAGAAGGCTTGGGTGGATAAGCGTAGTGCTGTAAGGAGATGGCAAAACGCTAAGAAGAACAGAGCTGGCCATCCTAGTCCATGAATGCACTTAGAAAGAGAGTTGCACACAAAAGTAAGCTATTTATAAAAACTGGTCAATGTGGTTAAAAGTGAAAAATGGGCAGAGGTGTGTCAAAGAGTAAGCACAGACAAGTCACTGAAATTGTTCTGGCGACTACATAAAAGCATGAGTGGGGTAGTCAAGAATAAGAGCATTTCTGACTTCCAAGGTGCTGACCTCATCTGGCAGAGGACTGACGAGGAAAAGGGCAAAGCCCTCTTTGAACGCTATCTAGAGCAGAGCAACCAGACAGACATGAGAGGCTGAAATCTTGTCAAGGAGGTTACCTCAAACAGGTGCAAGGCCCAGAGCACTTCGGATGAAGACACAGTGACAGTGAAAGAAATCAAGGCTGTGCTTCGACGATCAGAAAACAGCGCTCCAGAGCCAGATGGCATAAGATACGACGACATCAATAGGTGTAACTACAATGAGCTAGAGAAACTAGCAGACATGTACAACAACAGTATAGGGAGTGCTAGCATCAAGGAGGAGTGGTTACACAGCTATCTGATTCCCTTGCCGAAGCCTGGCAAAGACAACATAAAAATTCAGGGATATCGAGATATAACATGCAGAATAAAATAGGCAAGCTGCTGGAGAAGTTAATTGCCAGGAAAATATCAAGCCAGATAGAGAGGCAAGGTATTTCCCCACCTACCCTGGGTGGGTACCGTCCAAAAAGAGAGACCTGGACCAATCCAGCAGTTTTTGCCCATGATGTCTATGAAGGTTTCCACTCAGGCATTAAAACCTTTGCTGCAGCGATTGATCTTGAGGACGCATACAACAGAGTACCATTGGATTTTTTAATGCTTCAGCTTCTTGAACTCAAAATAAGTCCATTCCTCCTTAAGTGGATCGCTGCAGCCCTCTTCCAACGGAAAGTAGTTTTTAGATGTGACAGCTGGACGTCGGAACCAACTACAATATATCATGGCCTACCATAGGGATCACCATTATCTCCTGTACTGTTCAACGCCTACACTGTTTGATTGATTGATTGATTGATTTAGGAATCGACATCACAGCATTCGGGGCATTCCCATAAGTGCTCCGTCCCCATCCGCAGCAGCCAGCGAAGAGTTACAACACTAATAGTACCAGTGGCACTCTGATTATAAGTCCGTCTCGAATTTCCTCTGAGCGTTGAGCGTCGGCCAGATCCCTTCGTCACTCCTCGTTGTCTCATTCTTGCCAGACCATGGTAATCCATTTGCTCCTCCGAGGTGTGCACGTGCTCCCACAAGGCCGCAACCACGTCTGCCTTGTCATGTATCAATACTCCACCAAGTTCTGCAGAGCCAGCCAATCTGTCCGCCTGTTCATTTCCCAGCACACTGGCAGAGAAAAGATCCAGGCGATGCTTGTCACCCGTGACCTCCGAAGCGAAGCAAGCCACTCCGCACGAAGTCTGCCCGTCCTCACCCTCGTCAGCATGCTTTCTGAGTCAGTTACAATCACGATGTGTGTGTGTGTGTCTTATTCTCCATCCAGCGGAGAGCCGCGGTGACTGCCTCCACCTCCATTCTTAAGCTGGATGTTGTGGTATCATATGCCAGGCTCTCCTGCCCCAAACATCGACCATTAGCTTTGGCTATGAACCCCCAGCCACTTCTCTCACCTCTTGACACCGAACCATCTGTGTAGATAATCACATCACTCGAGTGAGCTTTGTCCTGAATTAGTTGCTGGATTTCCACTTCCGTGGCCCCTTCTGGCCACTCCCTGCACTCCCGGCTTAATGAGATTATAACTCTGCACAAGTCTGACTGCTCCGTTGGCACTCTGACCCACTCCTCTCCACGTCTAATTCTCCAAGGGGCACATCTTTCTGATCGTATCCTCCGCCTGAGTCATCCATGATTTCCCTCTTATCAGTCGCTGACCCTTAACTGCATCCAGCGCCTCATGCAGTGGGTGGTCTGTGTCTGCAGCTACTCTGAGGTATGCCTTCGCCTGCATCACCTTGAGCCTACCAGCAACAGTCGGCAGACCAAGGATGTAACGCATACACACTACTGGGGTGTCTCTAGTGCATCCCAGAATGACCCGCATAGCTTCGTTTTGTATGCGCTCTAACTTCACCAGCTGACTCTCTGAGACAGTGAGCAGACCTAATCCATAATCAATTACCGAGAGGATCAAGTGCTGGTATAGTGTGAAAAGCATTCTCTGCTCTATGTCCATTGCAGCCATAGTTTTAAGTGCATTGAGTCCCTTTTGAGATCTTGTCACGACAGTCTCCACATGGTCCTTGAAGGATAGGCTCCTGTCAAATGTGATCCCCAGATACTTCAGTTTGTTCTCTCTGCTGACATTTCTACCATCTATCGCGAGGCTTGGGACATCAGCTCTTACAATCCTGTTGTCCAGAGTGCACCACAAAACGGCCGCCTTTTCCGGGTGGATGACAGCACTCATTTCTGTGCACCAGTCAATCACTTTATCTACTGTCGCCTGTAACTCCTGGGCTGTTTGCTCCAAATCTCTCCCCTGCCTATATGCAAGAATATCATCTGCAAATGTTAGTATTCTTCCAACCCCTGGTGCTTCTAGGTTTGCAATCTTGCTCGTATACACATTAAAGAGCACCGGTGAGACTGCAGATCCCTGTGGCAGTCCCGGGGTTAACATATGTGGCTCTGAGGTCCATGCGCCCAGACGGAGAGCAACCCGACGAGAGTGCAGGACGGCTGCTATCCAGTTCACCAACCAGAGATTGATCCCCTTCTCCATCAGTGCGGTCATCAAAATATCATATCGAACTCTATTCGCCTACACTGTGAGAATCACCAGTGAGCAGATCACTGGACCTGGTAAGACATTGTCATATGCCGATGATGTTTTAGAACTACAAACCGAACTCAATCGCAAAGTACTTGATGTGTTGAGGCTGGGGCAATGGTCAACCCAACAAAGGCAACAATGACTTGGTTCTCGTTGAATAATCATATTGTCAACACTCCAACACGAACTGTAAAGCTGTGTTCAGAGACAGCGAAAAGAAATCAGGCATTGAATTACCTGGGGATACGGTTTGATCGAAGCTTTGCTTATAATGAGCACATAGACCAGGTGATAACAAAGGCCAAGCCGGGTTGGCTGCGATGCGGGTGATGGCGGCAGCAAACTGTGAGCAGCGCCATCTATGTCTTCTATACGAGGGGCTGGTCATGTCTGTCTTTGAGTGTGCGATGGCAATCCTGACTCTCAGCCGTAAGCAGATAGAAAGGATGGAAAGGATACATAATGAAGCAATGCGCATTATTCTTGGGTGTACAAGAGATACAGCATGCAGGGTGATGGACTACCTTCTTGATTTTCCAACCATTGAAGACAGAATACAAGTTTGCAGAGCATGTGCCTACCTCAGAGTTAACGCAAACACACAACATCCACTGCATAGTGAAATTAGGAAGGTGAAGGGCAGCAGGTTAAAAAGAGGACGTTCGTGGATGGGTCAAGCCGAAGACATTCTTCAACAGGTGTGTTCACTTGTGGACTTAGAACCTGGCGAGGAGTGGGTACAAGTGCCAAAAAATTTCTGCACATCCTTTTCAGTTTGTATCCAACTAGACAGAAAATGCAGTCAAGAAAACTCGGCTGCTGTGGAGGCGGAAGTACAAGCGTTGATTTTCGAGAATTCGCTAGACGGTGATGCTGTCATCTACACAGATGGGTCAGTCGTCCGACATGTGAGAAGCTCATGCGGCTTTACGGCTCGGGCCGGAGGGAGAATTGTGAAGGAGGACTCTGGTGCTTTTGCTGAGACCACAAGCAGCCTGACTATGGAAGTCATGGCAGTAAGTAAAGCAATAACATGGCTCGAGACACAGACATTCACTAGGGCATGTTTCCTTAGCGACTCAATGAACATGCTCCAGAGCACAGAGATAGGGGGGGGGGGGGTCCGAAGAGAATGGTTGCTGTCTGTGGAGCGGTTTCGGCTGGCAAAGATTAGTTTCATCTTCGTGCCAGGGCATGCGGGAGTACAAGGGAATGAGCGGGCTGACAAGCTCGCAGGTAAGGCTACTGTGGAGGGCGGACGCGCCATAGATCAGGATGACAGTCTGAATGCTCTACGAGAAGTAAGACTTGTGCGAGAACCAAATGAATACTGCGAATCGACGGCCATGGTCAGACTGCGAGAACAGCAAATCAAAAGAGGGGTGGCCAAAGAAGAACACTACGCAGGAAGCCAAAGAAGATTGATAAACCAACACAGAACTGGTGTCGTTAGCCGCTACACGCTGCGGGATATGCTGAGGAGGGGATCCGAGCACTTATGGACTGAATGGTTCGACGTGCAATGAGGATGATCTGTCGACTAACTAACTAACATATTATATATATGTAATTTTTTAAAAGTTACACCTTTTCAACATTACTATACTTTGAAGAAACTTAGACAACGATTAAGAGCCTAAAAAATCCAATATAGACCCTGGAAGTGTGGATGTACAAAGGAGTAGATCATATTTCACGGAAACACAGACAATCATAAACAGAGGCATGAGAAATTAAAGAACAGCAGAGAAAGAAATACACAAGAGGTAAGAGAAATATTTCGGATATTTTTACAAAAGCTGAGACTATTATAGATACGATACTGCAGGGGGAAAGTCGAAATGTGGCGAGCAAGAATTATTATCAAGTTGGAAGATAATATCAACCGGTGAACAAACAGCAGTCTGTTAGTAAAACTAGGGCGAGAGACAGAGACTGTTGGAGATACATTTAATCAACACTAGTTTCGTCGCCCAGCTACTGAGTTAACTGAGTGAAGCGACACTGTGAGCTGTGGATTTCGTGTGGAATGCTTTTATGTTTGTCGGCGATGGTTTGCATTGTGAATTGCATGCTTAGAAAAATGGCGGTCGGCAGATTGCTGAACTATCTGGTTTTGCCTTATGCAGTAAACTGTGTGCAACTGCTGGTTTTCTAGTGACTGCCACTTCCATCGACGATGAACTGTCATTTTAGTGGAGGACTGTTGTGTTGATATTCAGGCCGATGCCTTATTTATGTATGCGTGTGCGTGCTGTTGGTTTGTCGTATAATATATGAAAGAATGACTGCCCAAGCTTATCGGCATGTCACATGATGCTGGTAATAACTTATCCAGACGTTTGCTACTTTAAACAGGCTATAATGTGGGACAGCAAGATCAATGCATTCTCATTCTTCTTCTACAAGTCCATGCCGGTGGCGTTAGTCATCATGTATTCCTACAGCTGTCTATCTCCTATGCTGCCATTCACTTCCGATACCAATGTTCCTCCAATACATGATGTCAAACATATTGTAACGTGACTCACTTTGTTAGTTCGCTACTGGTGAGACTGACTGACTTCTCGGTCAGCCATCTCTGAACTGTCACAGCAACATCATGTGGGGCAGACGCGACAAGGCAGGCTCCCATCATCACCAGGACATACAGACGCTGCATTTCTGTTGGTAATTCTGTTGAGAGGACACATGTGTAGGGTAGGATGTCATTCTGACTGTCTCACTACATGTGTGGGGTACCATGTCATTCTGACTGTCTCACTACATGTCTAGGGTACCATGTCATTCTGACTGTCTCACTATATGTGTGGGGTACGATGTCATTCTGACTGTCTCACTACATGTTTAGAATACGATGTCACTCTTTCTGTCTCACGACATCAGGACACACTCTGTGACAAGTCTGGAGGCCAACAAGACACGTGGAATATGGGCGGGAAGATGTCCTGAGACAAGCTGACAACAAAATGACGTACTCGCTGAAAACATGACTACATTAGCGTATGTATGTGCTGACAACTGCAGGTATATATGCATGTATGTTTTCTGATGTCATGTTGTATTGAACGACGTTACTGCACATTGAACACTCGCATGCGTGCCCATCTGACAGTATGTCTTCTCACTGTTTCCATTAGGAGTTGCCATGGTATCTCACGTCTTGACCTTGAAGACATCATTGACCTGCTTGACCAGAACTCACTCCCAGGTCATGTATTGAGGCAAGCATCAGGTTCTGGCCAGTCTCCGCTAGCCGAGTCAATGCTCCATTCATGCTATCGTTCTGCTGCGACTATATCTGGGCTACATAAGTGCATGTTAAATACTTGTGAGGTACGTGAGGTAATGATGTATTCAATCACATATGACTGCATGTATCGGAAATGTTAAGTAATAATTTATTAGTTCAGGAAAGATTGCGCTTGTTATAAATTTAAGACAATTGTTATTGGCTCATGTATGACTGTATGTAACAGAAAGAAACGGTTTACTGTGTCTGACTGCAAGCTAGTTAATGTTTCTTATTCTTGTTCTAAGTGCAGATGTGTTATTTGGGTATGTTATGAGAAGGGGACAGCTGGGGTATGTAGTCCCAATGGCTATGTCTGGAGGGGAACAGGAGCAGGGGAAGAACAAAGGAGACGATACTGGACAATTTCACATTATGTCACAAATGACTGGCTGCCTACGAGACAGAGGTGTGTGGACAGACATGCTCATCAACGCCATACGGCATGGACTAAACGAAAAACTGCAGGTGTAATTATATCAACAACTGCTAGTTGAAGACTATAAATATATTAAACATGACTTTATGGGCATAGGAAAGAAAGTAGTTTGCGATGTCTACCAGATACAGAACATGCATCTCCAGAGACATCAACGAAGCGCCACTAAACCAGTACAGTAGTGGGGCGATTGTCGGCCAGCTGTCTTAGCGCACACGGCCTATGAAATCTATGTGTTGTACAACCAGGCCTTGTGTAAACTAGCTGACGTGCCCTGCCAGCAATCATCAAAGTTAAAGAATGCCACGGGGTTGCTGTATAAATCAAGAGCCAAGAGTAGCAGTATCTATCTAACCATACAGCTCTCTGTCAGCATTCAACCTGATAGTCAGAATTATCAATCAGACAACCAAGAAACTGCATGGAATAAACTCCATGGCAGTCGGCTGCTCTTCAACTCCATCCACCACTTGCACGCATAGCTTCACGTGACCCTACATGGGTACTCCACCTTGCCCAAGCGTGTCCTGTAGGCAAAACGGAGGCCAATCTCATCAATATATTTCATATATTATTAGCAGACAGATTCGCCAACACAATCAGGACTTTCGTAACAACACACCTGGGCCGGTCTCTACCAAATTAAACAGATAAAATCACCAGGGGTTTCGGGTGTTCAGGTCACTGCCCACCAATCATGGATGTGTGTGTGTGTGTGTGCGCGCGCTCACACACATCAGTCCACTCGGACTTTAGTATTCCATTAGTACCCACTTAAAGGAGTACAGAGAATGTGTTTCGTTGTTGTCACAATCATACCCAAGTGCATATTTCGTTGCTCTTTGATATTCGCTTACTATGGCCAACTCTTTACTGGCACACACTCATGCATTGTACGGACATCCACCGCTGCACTCCTTCCTAGTTTTTACTCTCGCCCCACCAACATATCTCAATTGGTTCTTGGTTACCTTTCTCCACATCCACGCATTTACCTGGAATCTTCACTGAACCGTTCCTATCCCGTACACCTGTGCCCAAAACACCACAGACTCCCACGGATGTCTATATAAGAGAATCAACGTCATGACCCACGTTAGTTTCACAGCCTGTCTTTCTGAGATAACTAGCACATTTTAAATTGTCCTTCCATTCTTTTCATTTCGTTCTTATTACTTAAAGTAGTCACTGTAGTATCTGTCACGTGTGGATATGTTGTGTTCTGTCAAGACTGTGTCCCTAGTACTCTTCTCTATGGCAGTGAAACCTGGACAACTTACCCACACCAAGAGAAACGTTTAAACAGTTTTCATATGCGGTGTCTGCGAAGAATTCTTGGTATTAAGTGGCAAGACAAAATCACAAATACTGAAATATTGGAAAGATCAGGTTGTGTGAAAGTTTATTCTATGCTCAGTCTTCGTAGACTTAGATGGATAGGACATCTTAGGAGGATGGATGATGGTAGAATACCAAAGGACAATCTTTTTTTGGTGAATTACAGTTGGGTAAGAGATCTCAGGGTCGGCCTCTACTACGATACACAGATGTGTGTAAGCGGGACATGATTGATACAGGCATTGATAATGCACATTGGGAGCAACTTGCCGCTGAACGTGTTGCCTGGAGGGCAAAGATCAGAAATGGAATAAAGACAAAGGAGAAAATTATTACCGAGCGTGTGAGACGTAAGATGGTGCATAATGGTGGAAATGGCCATGTGATCACATGCACCCACTGTGAACGAACATTTACAGAGCAAATTGGCCTTATCAGTCACACTAGCTACCGCCATAGGTAAAAGTTATTATGCCTTTTTAAAGCACAAACTATCGTCTGTCAAGACGGCAAGGTGCCAATGAATGAATTTCTCCAAGAGAAGATCCATGGATGACGTAGAACATCATAGAGTACACAAAGGAATCAAGACACTCAATGTTATCAACACATCCAGATTAGTATTGTCACATTGTTGGATTTATGTCTCCTGCACTGATATCTAGAAACACAACATACCTGACTTACTTTTGTTTATATGTTTACTTTGTTGTAAGATATTCGTTTCTGTTAAATCTCTGGTCCGTCTGTTCTGAAAGGTGTAACTTCTATACTTATTGTTCTCCCAACAGAAACTGAAACAACTATAAACAACTATGCGAACACACTTATAGTGTTACTACGTTTCAATTTATAAGGATGTACATTCTCCCTAGCCGGGTTGGCTCATGCCTGCAGAGGTGTTTCCAAGGAGCAGGGCTGGGTTATGTACTGGCCAAGACCTATTGACGTGTCCTCGTCGAGCGTCCTGGGCAACAGGTCCCTTCGGGGTCCTGGCTAATGTCAGTAGGATCGCCGATTCCTCCGAAGTCGGAGAGTGTCTGCCTGTACGGCGAGGAACAACCAGTCTGCACACCAATAAGCCAGACATGGGACAACGGATACTCAAGAAAAACCTCAGGTCCGGTATGACATCACACTGATGTTGGACAACAGGATGCCTTCATCCGACATACACCGGACTTCGCGTTGGAGCTCAAGCCAGCGAACACAAGCGAGCAAGCAAGCAATGCCTGCCCACCCCGCCATCGTGTATTCTAATTCCTCTGGAAGTTGAGCTAGTATTTGTTGACTAAACCTTCCATGTCGAACCAGCCTACAAAGGTACTAGAAAGTGCTCTTGGCTGTAAACGCGGCCTGTGTGATACTGACCGTACCACCCACCCATTGCCAGTTGGTCCATACACAGGGGCTAGCACCATATACCCAGTACATCTCTAGACGTGGTGACAGGTCGTGCCAGATTTACTCTGTGGCACTGAAATACTCTCAGAGAACATGGAACATAACTCCAGAAGCTATACAGAAGGTTCATCATACTCGCGTCGACCTACATGGACACCTTATAATCCATGTCATGAGACGTTGGTTGTAATGTCTTCCCACAGCCTCCTGTCTCGCGTACTGTCAATCATTTATGATACCGATGTTCCTATACTTTCTTAGCATATCCTTCACAGGACATTGCAGTCAACACCAGCATTTTTCAGCTATTGTGGATTACGCTCAGTAGTTTGCCATTGCTTTCTGAGCGACCGGCTAACCTACACCCGTAAGTAACCAACGCGACGCTATTCGCTACCTAATCTCGCGTAGCTGCGTTACCGACTTAAATATACGTGACTAGCTGACCCTGCCCGGCTTCGCCCAGACCCTGGTGGGGAGCATCTCATTTAATTCATATAAGTAGTCATATAAGTTATCGTTCCCGTTACCGACTATCTGTCTGTCTGACTGTCTGTCTGTCTGTCTGTCTGACCCAGCCCGTCTTCGCCCAGACCCTGATGGGGAGCATGTCATTTAATTCATATAAGTAGTCATATAAGTTCCCGTTCCCGACTGTCTGTCTGTCTGTCTATCTATCTATCTGTCTGTCTGTCTGACCCAGTCCAGCCCATGGTGGAGAGCATCTCATTTAAATCATATAAGTAGTCATATAAGATCCCGTTCCCGACTATCTCTCTGACTGTCTGTCTGTCTTGAGTAAATGGAGGAGGGAGGAGGAAGAGGGAGGTGGAGGAGGGAGGAGGATGGCGGAGACAGGAGGAGTAGGGAGGAATAGGAGGGAGGAGGAGGGATTAGGAGGAGGAGGGAGGAGGAGGAGGGAGGATGAGGGAGGAGGAGGGAGCAGGAGGAGGAGAGGGAGGAGGAGAAAGAGGGAGGAGGAGGAATGTGAAGGGAGGAGGAGGTAGAGGGAGGAGGAGGGAGGAGGAGGTAGAGGGAGGAGGAGGAGGGAGAAGGAGGGAGGAGGAGGGAGGAGGAGAGAAGAAGAGGAGGGAGGAGGAGGAGGAGGAGGGAGGAGGAGAGGGAGAAGGAGGGAGAGAGGAGAAGGGAGGAGGAGGGAGGAGGAGGAGGGAGGAGGCAGAGGGAGAAGGAGGAAGGAGGAGGAGGGAGGAAGAGGGAGCAGGAAGAGGGAGGAGGGAGAGGGAGGAGGAAGAGGGAGGAGGAGGAGGAAGAGGGAGGAGGAGGATGGAGGAGGGAGAGGGAGGAGGGGAAGAGGAAGAGGGTAGGAGGAGGAGGAGAAGAATGGAGAAGGAGGGAGGAGGAGGGAGGAAGAGGGAGGAGGAGGAAGGAGGAGGGGGAGGGAAGAAGGAGGAGGAAGAGGGAGCAGGAGGAGGAGGGAAGAGGGAGGAGGAGAAAGAGGGAGGAAGAGGGAGGAGGAGGGAGGAGGAGGAGGGAGGAGGAGGGGGAGGAGGAGGAGGGAAGAGGAGGTAGAGGGAGGAGGAGGAGGGAGAAGGAGGGAGGAGGAGAGAAGAAGAGGAGGGAGGAGGAGGAGGGAGGAGGAGGAGGGAGGAGGAGAGGGAGAAGGAGGGAGAGAGGAGAAGGGAGGAGGAGGGAGGAGGAGGAGGAAGGAGGCAGAGGGAGAAGGAGGAAGGAGGAGGAGGGAGGAGGAGGGAGAGGGAGAAGGGGAAGAGGGTAGGAGGAGGAGGAGGGGAGAGGAGGAGAAGAATGGAGAAGGAGGGAGGAGGAGGGAGGAAGAGGAAGAGGGAGGAGGAGGAAGGAGGAGGGGGAGGGAAGAGGAGGAGAGAGGAGGAGGGAGAGGGAGGAGGAGGGAGGAGGAAGAGGGAGGATGAGAACGCAGGAGGAGGAGGAGGAGGGAGGAAGAGGAAGGAGGAGGGGGGGGGAGAGGAGGAGAGAGGAGGAGGGAGGGTGAGGAGGAGGGAGGAGGAAGAAGGAGGAGGAGGAGGGAGGATGAGAACGCAGGAGGAGGGAGAGGGAGGAGGATGAGGAGGAGAGAGGAGGTGGAGAGAGGAAGAGGTAGAAGGAGGAGGGAGGAGAAGGAGGGGGAGGAGTAGGAGGAGGAATGATGAGGAGGGAGGAGGTAGAGGGAGGAGGAAGAGGAGGGATGTGGAGGACGGAGGAGGAGGGAGGAGGTAGAGGGAGGAGTAGGAGAAAGGAAAAGGGAGGAGGAGAGAGGAGGAGAAGTGAGGAGGTAGGAGGAGGAGGAAGAGGAACAGGGAGGAGGAGGTAGAGGGAGGAGGAGGATGGAAGAAGGAGGAGGTAGAGGGAGGAGGGGGAGGGGAAGAGGAAGAGGGTAGGAGGAGGAGGGGAGAGGAGGAGGAGGGATGTGGAGGAAGGAGGAGGAGGGAGGAGGTAGAGGGAGGATGAGGAGGGAGGAGGAAGAGGGAGGAGGAAGAGGGAGGAGGAGGATGGAGGAGGGAGAGGGAGGAAGAGGGAGGAGGAGGAAGAGGGAGGAGTAGGAGGGAGGAGGAAGGAGGAGGAGGGGAGAGGAGGAGGGAGGAGGCAGAGGGAGAAGGAGAGGAGGAAGGAGGGAGAGGAAGGAGGGAGGATGAGGAGGGAGTAGGTAGAGGGAGGAGGAGGAGGAAGGAAGAGGGAGGAGGGAGAGGGAGGAGGAAGAGGAGGAGGGTGGAGGGAGGAGGTAGAGGGAGGAGGAGGGAGGAGGTAGAGGGAGGAGGAAGAGGAGGGAGAGGGAGGAGGAGGATGGAGGAGGGAGAGGAGGAGGGAGGAGGAGGAGGGGAGAGGAGGAGGAGGAGGAAGGAGGGAGAGGAAGGAGGGAGAATGAGGAGGGGAGGAAGGAAAGGGAGGTGGAAGAGGAGGAGGAGGTAGGAGGAAAGAGGTAGGGGAGGAGGAGGTAGAGGGAGAGGAGGAGGAAGGAAAGGGAGGAGGAAGAGGAGGAGAAGGGAGGAGGAGGAGGAGGAGGTAAAGGGAGGAGGAGGGAGGAGGAGGAGGAGAAGGGAGTAGGAGGAGGGAGAGGGAGGAGGAGGGAGGAGGAGGAGAGAGTAGGCGGAGGGAGGAGGCGGAGGGAGCAGGAAGAGGGAGGAAGAGGAGGAGGAGGAGGGAGGAGGAAGGAGGAGTAGAGAGTGGGAGGAGGGAGGAGGCGGAGGGAGGAAGAGGGAGAAGGGAGGAGGAGGGAGGAGGTAGTAGGATGATTGATTGCCATCCCACCAGGTTAATATGTTATCGCGGACCTCAGAGAGAAGTGTCTATGTAGAAGACCATTTCCTGGACGTACGTATTTTGGGAGGGGGAGGAGGGAGGAGGAGGAAGAAGAAAAAAAAACTACGACAGTTGGCATCTCTGGAATGAAGGAAGGCGTGTAGAAAATTTCATCTCAATCGGATGGGCCGTTCGCGAGCGTATAAAGGACATACATACAGACAGACATACAGACAGACATACAGACAGAGATACGGACATCCTAATTTATATATAAGATTACAGAGAAATACGTTAAACCCTTCGCCAGGGAGTACGGCATGTTCCTATATGCCAACAGTCAAATTGCCCGACATCTTTTCTCTCGGACTTCCCGTGATTCTCATGAGAGAGAGAGAGAGAGAGAGAGAGAGAGAGAGAGAGAGAGAGAAAGAGAGAGAGAGATAAAGAGAGAGAGAGGAAGGGGAGAGAGAGAGAGAGAGAGAGGAAGGGGAGAGAGAGAGAGAGAGAGGAAGAGAGAGAGAGAGAGAGAGAGGAAGGGGAGAGAGAGAGAGAGAGAGAGAGAGAGGAAGGGGAGAGAGAGAGAGAGGAAGAGAGAGAGAGAGAGAGAGAGAGGAAGGGGAGAGAGAGAGAGAGAGAGAGCGAGAGAGAGGAAGGGGAGATAGAGAGAGAGAGAGAGAGGAAGAGAGAGAGTGAGAGAGAGAGAGAGAGAGGAAGGGGAGAGAGAGAGAGAGAGAGGAAGAGAGAGAGAGAGAGGAAGGGGAGAGAGAGAGAGAGAGGAAGAGAGAGAGAGAGAGAGAGAGGAAGGGGGGAGAGAGAGAGAGAGAGAGGGGGGGGGAAGGGGAGAGAGAGAGAGAGAGAGAGGAAGAGAGAGAGAGAGAGAGAGAGAGGAAGGGGGAGAGAGAGAGAGAGGAAGAGAGAGAGAGAGAGAGAGGAAGGGGAGAGAGAGAGAGAGAGAGGAAGAGAGAGAGAGAGAGGGAGAGAGAGGAAGGAGAGAGAGAGAGAGAGAGAGAGGAAGGGAGAGAGAGAGAGAGAGAGGAAGAGAGAGAGAGAGAGGAAGGGGAGAGAGAGAGAGAGGAAGAGAGAGAGAGAGAGGAAGGGGAGAGAG